>VYXF01005531.1:32693-145109 GCA_013397295.1 Polioptila caerulea | reverse complement strand
ACATTTTTTTTTTTTTTTTTAGAAAAAGTGTAGCATAAATTTTCTTCTGATATTTCATGTCATTCTACTTATTGATTGCATACCAAGTCTCATGAGCAAGCACAAAATTTTAATCAACTTCTGGACTCAATCCCGCCACCACAGACTTCAATGGAAATTGGATCAATCCCATTATCTACCATATGACTCCATAGCCACAGGGAGAACCTCATTTCTAGCTCCAGCCCGCAGGGGCCCCCAAGGCTACATTTAAAGCAGTGAGCAATGTGAATACCAACTAGCCTAAAATAGCATTAAATGTGTTTAAATAGGCCGAGATAATTTGGACAGCTACAAAAGCACAATCCGCACTGAAAGCCCACCAATATTTCCCACGCATTTCTTACAGAAAATAAGCCATAAAAGCCCAGACGCTTTAAAAATATATCACATGGCCTCCCAGCCAGGAGCACGTCAATGGCTGAAAAAAATTATTGCTGATTTACTCAGGATGAAATTCAGCTTCTCTTTGTCCCAAGATACAGAGAGCACAAGCTGGAGAACACCTTGTTCCACGAGGAGAGGTTCTGCCTGTCTTGTTCCGTCGTGGTGCCATGACTGGCATTGCTAATCAGAGCAGAGAACCTGCTGCAGTGCATACAGAGCTTGGTTAGATCCTCAGCTGGAGCAAACCAGCAAAACATCCTCTCTGGCCCAGCTTTCCAGAGGATTTGGGAACATGGGAAGCCATGGTGTTGAGATGGGCTCAACCTAACAAAAACTTCCAGCTGAAAGGTCCTGCTCTGACATCAGCTGGGCTGGGCTGGAGGGGGAACTTGCTGGAACCTTCTCTCCACAGCCCCTAAGGCTGGCAACAACTCCACTGCTGGCAGTGGACAGAAGGGGAGCCCCAGCACAGGCTCTCCCAAATTCCCAAATGCTTGGAAGGGGATGTAGTGCTTGGGAAAAGGTTTGGAGCTGCATGCAGTAGAATGCAGTGTTTAACACCCAGTCTGTTTGGTAACTACAGGAACATACAACTAGAATCCTTTTCTCTCAATAAATCCCCCCTCAAAACAGCAGATACCTGGTCAGTAGACATCAAGCTGAGACACAAAGTAACTTGACTGATCATTACATGACAGTGGAAAAAAACATTAAGGACAAACCCAAAATCCAACGTTCTGAGTGGTTTTCTAAGCACTTAGTGACAGTGCCACAAGAATAATTTACAAGCCTAACTACTGCCAAGTTTAGACCTTTCTGGAAATTAGGTGCTTTGGACAATTTTGTTGCTTGTTCTGATTTTCTATAAGACTTAAGTAGGTAAAAGAACTGGAAATTTCATATTCTGGGATTATATGAACACCCAGAAGTGAGATGTAGTCCGTAGGATGATTTGGACAAGGTTGCCGCCGCTGTCCTTGAGAGAAACAGGAACAGCTGTTTTGGCAGCTCCCAGCTCCCTGGCAGCCAGACATTCCCCACAGAGCCTCTGCTCAACACCTGGGACATCTAGAACTGCTGCCACCCTGACACAGGGAAAATGGGCTGGTGTGGCACAACATCCCCACCTCGGGGACACCAGGCAGGCCTTAGGAGCTGCACAGAGAAATCCTCCCAGGCCAGATACAGCACCCCAAACCCTGCATGATGGGAAAGGCACCCTGCACAGCAGCTACTGCTCATTACTCCAGATAATGGCTAGAATTAACTGAAACATTTCTGTTATACTCTTCAGGAACTGCATTCAATTTACCAATCCCTAGAAATTAATGGTATGAACTCGCATTAAATCAGTCTGTCATTAGCTTGGCTTTCTTTATGGCAACTCATTACGAGGCACTTCCTGCCAGCCAGAAGCCAAGAGAATGTCTGCAGACACAAGTTAAAAAGCCCCATGGTACATTAGCTCCCTGCAGAGCTCAGCTGCATCCCACAGCACGTGACAGTCCCCAGGGATGGACACAGGGTGACACCATGGCTGTGGGCTCAGCAACAACCAGGATTTGCCCCACTTTGATTAATTCCCTTGGGACTTTGGAATGGGATAATGTGGCCTTGTATTCACTGTTCTTGCAGCTCTGTGTCTGAGTTGTCACATGGACAAGAGAATCACCTTAAACAGGCTTCATACAGTTGGGGTGTTCTCCCTCAAAATGCACGTCAGTGGGATGAGAATCCCACTATTTTTCAACGTTGTAGAGAGGTGGACAGACCTAAGTAAAGCCCTGCATCTGCTGGCAGCCCCACTGACTTCAGCAGGGATCCAGCCTGCACTGCTGGTTAAGCCACTCGGAGCATTTGGGGACTGGAGATCAGGGCCCTTGTTATTTGCAAGGAAAAATGCTCCAGAGAAACAGTCCAGTTCCTGGGGAGAGCTTCCTGCACAGCTTTGTGACCATCAGGTCAGACAAGATCATGGAAAGCAACTGAGCTTCACTGGGTGTGGGAAATAGAAAAGACATAAAACTCTTAAAAAGCTGTGGGAAAGCAAATCTCAGAATGGAGAAGTGTGAGAAAGTTAAAAGAAACAAGGTCAGGAGATAGTAATGCTGTGTGCTGAATAAAGATAGGCCTTAGAAAATATGTTAAACAAGATAGTAAAAATATGTATGCATAATAATAGGGCTTTATCCATTGTTTTAGATCATTACAAGTGAGTATTGTTAGAAGAAGGTGTACGTTTTAGTGTACTAATTGGCTTTAGCAAATGCTTGTCAACTTTTAATATTATCCTGTTAGCTAAAAAGTTTTTAAAAGACAATGTACCTAAGAGAACTTGGGCTGCTGCTGCAGTGGCTGAAACTTCTTCCATCTCCCTGGCATAACTCTGTAAAATGAGACTGATAATTATGATGGAATAAAAACTTTGAGACACCTGCTCCAGCAGTCCCCTCCCATGCTTTGTGTATATTTATGTACATATAAGAAAAAATTACAGATCCAACAACTGGGCTTCTGTTCCATAGCTAGTGTGTGGGTATCTGTGTACACCTACATAAACAGTATTATTGTTCTGAAGAGGTATTTGCATGACATTCTAGAAAAAAGGAAGAAAGAGTTAAAAAATAAAAAGAGAACTAATTTGTAAGATCCATAGGAGATGTGGGTTCTTCCTCTGCCTTTTGTAAGGAGCACAATAAGGGAGTTGAATTGACCCACCAGCCTCAGAAACCAGCTTACAACAGAATTCAAATTGCTCAAATTTTCTTTTGAGGCTTGTAATTTTATTATTTATCATACACAGTGAAACTTCACTTACCCTGATGTCTTATCTAAAGAACTCACACTTGTTTGAAATGAGGTCATGTCCCTTGACTTACATTAAGTGATGTGGAAAGCCCCTATTTGTCCTAACGCCCATTTATCCATTTTAATACCATTTGAATAAAGGAAGTTTCCCAATATGCCAGGCTTTTCTTTTTTTTTGTAACAAAACTCAAAGTTAATTAAACCAAACTCTACAATATTTATGACTCTTTCTTGTAGCTCAATGTGGTTTAGAAAGGTGATGTTAATATTGACATTAATTAACGTCAATCTTAATGTACTATTACATTAATAGGCTGGCATATCATTCAGCCTAAGGCAATGTACTGTGCTGCTCAAGCTATTTATACCAAAGTATTTTAAACAGCTTTGCCCCCCACTAAAAAAAAAAAAAAATCAATTTATACTAAATGTTGTTGCAGAATCAGATTCATCACCCTGGGGATTAAGAAAAAACGAAAGACCAATTTAATGACAGGATTTAGTTCATTATTTATCTTCTAGCATGTAAATTATGGATTGCTATGAATTTTTCATCCTTTTGGTGCCCACTACCTAATTCATGTGAAAAACATAAGTCTGTGTTACAAAGAGTGAGTTCCCCATCTCTGTGTACGAGGAACATCTCCTCTGCCTTTTGACAGACGATAATCTGTCAAAATGAAAAATTAATGGAGGCTCCCTTAATTCATCATCTTCTGCCTCTCTTCTATTAATGGATTTTTTTTTTCCCCCCTCTATAACTCTGCTTGCACTGAATAGAGCTGGTGGGTGGGGGGAGAAGATAAACAGGTCAGCTGACTGTTTCAGCTTGTGCAGGGCACTGTAATTCAGCTGATGGATGGATGACGTGGTATTTATTGAATGCATTGAGGAATCCTGTGGTTTCCAACACAGTCTGTGAGCATGCTGAGATAAAGCTCATACCAAATGTCTCATCACTCTCAGCTTGGTCGCAAAGACAATTACTTTGTACAATGATCATAAAGGAGTGGGGTGAACTAGGTGTGCTGTTCTGCACACAGCTCAAGGCATCCATGGAGCAGTCAGTGGAAAAAATAATTAGGATTCAGTTTGATTATAAAATGCATGTGAAAACAATCAATCCCTCTCTCAAATTACTTTGGATGAAATAGTTTATGTTGTTGAACACTCCACTTCTCCCAGGGTCTTAGAGTAGTACAAAAACCCCATTTTTTGTACAAAAAAGGGTGCACAAATATGCCATTCTAAATACTCTTCCTAATTTCCCTAATCACTGAAATCTAAAATCAGAAAGCTGCACCAAAGGTTTTCTGCTTTTCACAATTCATCTGCTTCTGCATGTCTGATGCTTTGCTGTGGTTGTGACAGGATAAAGCCCAGGAAAAGCATGGCTCATCACAGCCAGGGAGCTCTGACAGTCACAGGACGTGATTGCTAAGGACAGAGGAGCTTTATGGAAATGGATCAGCCTACAAGTGAAATGAATACTTGCTAGGAAGAGCAGAGGGAATTATAATAACAGAAAAGCATTTCCTTTTATAAAGGATGCAGTGCATAGCCATACATGCTTCGGTAGAATCATTTTATGCTATGGAAATCCCTACTCAAACATCCATTTTGAACACTACTGTAAAATTGTGGGTAACTCCAGAGCTGTTTCACAGAAAATAAAAAACCCCTGTAGCCTGTGTCAAGCTGAGTGGTACTTTCAGAATTAATTCCTGAACTAGTAACCTGCAAAGGCCAGAATTAACAACCTCTCACATATTCATTTTAACCTGCAGCCAAACAGGACCATTTTCATTGAGAACTCTCTGTTCCTCACAGAGCAGTATAAATATTGCAAACAAATCCATTTATCACAATTGGTAGAATATGATCCCAGCACTGCAGCCTGGCCACGTCCCCCCAGTGCTGATGGAAAGATGCCCATGGAATGCACAAGCAAGCCTTGACCCACATTTTGCAGCTTGCTCAAACCAGAACTGCTTCATTTAGGCAGAGCCAGCTTGAAACTAAAGAGTCTTGGCCTGGCATGACAGGCCAACCTGACAATCCCCATTACTGAACCATGCTTACTACAACTAAAGCTCCATGTCTTAGGCACTAAATATGATGAAATAATATCTTCTTTCCCTGTGATGGGGAAAGTAAAAACAGTACTTAACCAGTTTTTCAAAATAATTCCTTGTTTGTAAAATGTGTTGGTTAAATATGGTAAATTGTGTAGACCTTTCCCACCTCCCAAATATAATCATAAAAACCTCACAAATATTGAAGGAATTCTGATCTATCTTAATGGAAACAAGACTAATTTATCATTACCAAAGAGCTTTGCAAATTAATTGACTCTGCACATTCCAAAATGGTTGCAAAGCAAGACATCTTCTCAAGAGTGGCAGGACAATGGATCTGGTACAAGAAATCTCTAGGATCAAAACTCATCAAGACCTGAAAGATGCTTTGGTAGCCTCCATAGGCTCCATAGGTGATCTACTTAATGTGTTATGTTACAGAAACCACCATTAAAAAATCCCAAAACAAACAGTCATTGTTCCACTTTCTTTTCAAGTCTCCAAAAAAAAAAAACCAACAGCTTTGAAGCCTGGAATATTATAACTTGCTAAAGAGAGTCTCTCTCACCAAGTGCAAGGAGATGAAATTTTTATTGCTTCTCTCCATGCTGTACTTGGCCTGGAAACCAAACACTTTTCTCCAAAAAAAGTTTACCTGCTATTCACCTAAGCTGGTTATTACTTCTTAATAAAGCACTGCTGTACAGGTCAGATTGCACTCAGGCAGCACAGCTATTTAAATTCTTGATGGAGGATAATGCAAAGGGGAACAGCGGAATTATATTCCTACCTGCCATGGGTCATAAAGGAACCCCCCACAACTTCTCTGGTGATCAAGTATTAAATCCTTCAGATACCTAAAAATTATTATGCTGATATGGCTGTTAAGGTCAAGGTTTAAAGTATAATGTGGATCTTAGAAGAAATTCTAGTGATTGATGTAACACATCAGACACTTACCTTGAAAAAGGTATTATTCAGCTGCCTCCACAAGAAGATTAAAAGTGGGGGGGAAAGAAGTTGAAGAACTGGTTAAATGACGAGTGGTTGTTCTCAGTGGTCAATGTTGCAATGAAATTACTGTAAAAAATAGCTACTGATATTGAAACTTGCCTGAAACATCTTCTGATCTCTCTAATACATGTCCTCCAGGCAGCAGTTCTCTCCTCACCTCAGTAACCTTGTTACACCAGCTGGTTTCAAATATTAGCAATTTTCAAAATCATGTCTGAAAGATGTTTTCTGTAAACTCTGCATGTGAAGTTTCTGAAACTTTCTGACAATGAATCAGGCTCTGTTTTCATTTGCTTGGAGCTCAAGTTACTAGCACATAAATTGTTCCTTTTTTGTTTTCTGAAATTGTATCTCATTATTTTGAAGGTTGCAGAGAGCTTGTGACCACCAAGCTTTTAAACAACGTTAAGATAATGACAACAGAGGAAAGTGGGCAGAATTTTGAAGAACACACAGAAGTTATAGGGATGTGGGATGAACCATGCTTTGCTGAATTCTTAGTTCACTACTGGTAACAGCCTGTGGGAAAACCACAGCCTGTGCTTAGTAACTTATATCAATTTATATAAAATCTATCAATAGCCCATCTTCTACTTATGACAACAATATTATATATGTTTTATAAGCATTTTCATGATCGAGCCCATTACAGAACACGGACGTTGTGCTGATGATGTGCCCTAATTCTAGAGTCACATTTCAGAACGTTATCCCTTCCACAGTGGGACCGAAAAGAAAAGACAAGGAAAAGCCATACAATATCCACAGCTAATGCTGCTCTGCCATGGGCTCAGAATGGCAGCAGGAGAACCTGATCCCCTCCTCAGCAGCCTCCTCTGTCACATTCAGGCCCAGAGAAGCTGGAGGGACAACAGAAACATCTGCTCCTTGTTGTTTTGTTTCCTTCTAGACATAACCGACTGAAACAAACACCATAACAAAACAAGAATAAATAAGGGGAAAAAAGTCTTCAATTCATATGACGGGGAAAATTCAGTTTCAGTTGCATAAGTGAATGAGGCACTGAAAGTAAGTCCCAAGATAAAGTGCTTTTCAGCAGAAAGTTCACCTTTTCCAGGTACTGGATGGAATTTGAAAGAATGAACTTGAAATTAGGTGGGAGAGGCTGGGGAAAAGCAAGAGCTTTGGTATCCATAGGAAACCTGCCTCAGGGTTGCATCAGTTCAAGTTTTTGCTGCTCTAACACCACAGCATTACCAGACACATTGTTCCACATTAATATTTAGGATCTTTTACACCACTTTTGCTACAAAGTGACATAAACACAGCTCGAAAAGCCCCTTGAGGTCTGATCCATCCAGGTTACCTTTGCTCTCACGTGCCTGTGCACTCACTGGGGTTAATCCTGATTTACAGCTGTGTCAGTGGGAGCAGGATCAGGCTCTCTCCAGAATCAGAATACAACCATGTTGTGGCCACAAGATGTGTTTATGACTGAGATTTGCTTCATTAAAACACAAACTCATAGAAATAAAAATACGAGGCACCTGATTTTAGAATAAATTACCTTCATGAAATTATGGCCTTTTCCTCGCACCGCAATATTCACAGGAAATTAATGAGGTTGTCAGATGAATTCTATGAAGATTTATGTGCTGATTAGGTGACATGTCTTAAAACAAAATAAAATAATAAAGACCCTCTTCCATTAAAAAATCAGCATATTTAATTTGAATTCAATCTTTTATCAGATTACTTCTGTTTAGTGACAAATAGTTCCTTTGTTTAAAAACCCTTCACAAAGACAAAGCCTCAGGAAAACATTTTGTAAAAGTATTCTGAAAGTCAAAGTCATTTTGACAGAAATCAAACCAGAAATAATTTCTCCCTGAAGGAATCCAGCTTTATTTTAATGATGTCTGGATTGTTTCCATTTAAATAGAGTAATGGAAATTTTGTTAAAAAATTTGATTCAAACTGTCCATTTTAACAGTGATCTTTCTGGTAAGCTTAGCCAGTAATTTGTCATATACACTTTGTTCAAATGCAGAAAACAAATATTAAAAGAAAACAATTTGACTAAAAACATCTTCCCTTCATTAAGGAGCTTTATGTTCTAATGTCTGAAAGTGAAAGTCTGCTTTAATGGCTGCTGGGAGCTGGGGATCTCTCTGTCAGACACTTACCAAGGCTTGCTTTCTGGGTAATAGAGGCTATTTATGGGGCTTTTCATGACCTTTCTTCTTGGTACTACCAACAGAGGAATACTGCAGGCATCTCTTTTGCATCCACATATCTGCTTGCTCACGGATTATTGTCTCGATTGTTTTCTTCATTTTGAAGAAAAATGTTGCATGTAATTAAAACAAGATAACAGCACAGTGCTGTGTGTTCTATCACACATCTCCCCAGTCCCTGCAGTCATTACACACACTAACGTGCATTACACTGTGGAGACAGATAGATTGAAACTAAACTCTGTGCTTTATCGCCCCGTGCAGCACCAAGCCTGTCCCACATTCTGGAAGGTACTTCTTCAGGAAAAAAAGTGCTTCCTGGCTTTTAACAGTACAAGACAGCTTTTTTAAAAGAAAAAAAAAGAGCCCCACTCTGTAATTGTTTACCCAAATTGCAGAGTCTTCCCAAGTTAAACTGAAAGCCTATTTACTCTAAGTAATCCATTTAATTTTGTTTTGTAACAACCAGACATATTCTGATTCAGAACTCAGTTCCAGAAATCCCCTCCACATAAACACTCGATCCCAAAAACTCCTTTTCTTAGCTTTAAACAGGGCCACTTTGGGTGCAACAGAAGCATAACAAAAAAAATTTGCTCATTTGGGGATTTCTAACCCTGCAGCAGTAAACCTCTGAAGAGCCCCATTGATCAGCTCTTGTGCTGATGCTCCAGTGCCAGACTCCCAAGGAGTCAAATTCCTGCATGCCACACCAGCACCAGCCAGCTCAACTTTTTAACAGCATTCTCAGCATGATTTCCTTTTACAAAAAGGATTTGTACAATGATGTGCAGTGATTTACAAAGTTTGATTTTGGTTTTCAAGTTTAAGAAGAAAATGGATATAGTTTGTTCCACCCCAAATCCACTGGTAGCACACTTTAGGTAGAAAAACTTACACATTGCTATTCTGTCACGACTGCTGTTAATTAATAGTCCTTTGTCTAATGACAATAAATCTGGACCCAAGGACTGAATGTCTGAACTGGCCCCAGATGTGCAAGGCAGTGCTAGAAACGAACCAGGGGTTCACCAAGTGTCAGCACGAAGCACTTGGACTTGGAAAAGGTGTTTTTGCATAATAGGGCAACCAAAGGTTGGAAAAACAAACTTCCAAAGCAGCACCAGTGAGTCCAACCTGCACTAAAGCAAAAGCTGGTTATCTAGGCTATCAGAGTTGAGCAGCACTGGGGGTAATTGCCACTATGTCCTACTGCCCAGGTTTCCCCTATGGTTCCAATTTGATACAAAGGTTGAGAGCTATATGAGGTTCTGTAAAATGAATAATTCAGAAGGTTATTAAAGTTGTACAGTTCAGCATGCAAAACTTTGGAGGCACCAAGTAGCTGGTTCCTTTTCCAAACTGAGAGAGGCTGTTTGTGTGTACATCTGTAATAAGAAAATAGTCTTGAATTTCAAGAAATAACTGATCACAGAATTCTGTCAAGCGAGAAGGACTACTCAAGCTGGAGTCTCAGAGATCTGGGTACATAGCACAGGCTTCTACCTCTGGCTGTGATGAGATGTCTGGCAACAATAAGCAGACTGTTATCATCACAAGGGATCAAGTGCTCCAAGTGGGGAGGGTTTCACTGTCTCCCTGTGCTCTGGTTCAGTGCTTAACACCATAATTGTCTCTGCATTTGCTTCCTCCAGCTGCCAGGCTAAGTTCTGTGCAGTCCCTGCAGTCTGGTGATGCAGCAGGCTCAACACAGACACTTTCTGGACTGAATCCAGAGAGCTTTTATTTTATTTTCAACATTAAAATAACCAGATGAGCATAGTAAGGCTTAACACCACTGCAAGTGCTTGTCTGCATATCCCTGCTTTGTCCTCTCCAGAGCCCTCTGCAAGTTAATGCCAAGAAACTTCACCCCAACCAAAGATGCTACTGCCCTTTGCTTGCAGAGTGCTGGCCAGGTATGTCAGAGGTGTAACAGCTAAATATAAATGGGTTAGACATTTCTAAAGTAACTTTAAATTTTGTTTTTCTCCCTATATAAATAAAACATCAACTGCTGATTTTACACTTCTGGCTCCCAGTCTGAGACTCAGAGCAAACCCTGGCAATCACAGGCAGCTCAGGGCCACCTGGAAGCCTGGCAATAGCACATCTCAGCCCCCTGGGCAGTGCTGGATAAACCACAGTGCTCACTCTCACCACAGGAACTGTAGGCTGGAGTAAAGAAGGAACAGCTCTGGCCCTATGGATCTGTGAGGCAGACAGAGAGCAGATGTGGATGACTGTGATCTCCTTGAGCTGCCCTTGTAAATTAAACAGATGTTGGATGGCCATGGCCCTGCAGAGTCCCCCAAAGGCCAAGAGCAGTCCCTGGGTTCCTGGGACTGTCCCAAAGCACAGCATGGTCAGGTCAAGGCTCTTTGGACGCTTCTCTTGGATTGTCAAGGAGTTGAAGAAGACTGATCTCTGATGTTAGAGAAAATCTCTCTGCCCGTTTTTAAACAAACCTTTCTAGTTAAATCATTTAAATATTTTGTTTATCATGGGAAACAACTAAACTCCTCCTTTCCTCAGATTTCTGTACTCTTGGATGCAGATGAACTATTTTTCCTGAAAGTTCTCTAAAATATTTAGCCTGAAGCAAATATTTGCATAAAAACTTTTAGTTTGAATAATTAAAACCTGGCAAGTGAAAATGCCAAATGTTGGACTACCTTAAGAGTAAGCAGTGTTACTAACTCCATCTGCAACAGACACTTGCATAACATTTTATGAAACCCTTTAGGGCAGGAAAAACTGCACTTTCTCTGCTGACATAATAATAATTTTGTATATGAAAGTGCTACAAATCTTCTAAGTTAGAGATGGCACTGGTAAAAAGCAAACAAGGACCAGAAAAGATCATAGCTTTACTTCCCAAACATCATGATATAGCTGCTGCACAAAATCTGCATGTAAAATGCCTCTGAGAACAGCAGAAAAGCAGCCTGGTTTTCAGACAGCAATCTACAAAATAGAAACAGGCTTTTTTGCTTTTATTAAAAAAACAAACAAAAAAAAACCCTGAAAACAATTTTGAATGAAAAGTGAAAGTTAAAGACTTTTTTAAAAAATTTGAACACCGATTTTATTAAATGTGGATGTGACTTGATTTCTAAGTGAACAATTAAATGGTATATGTATAGGAGATACAGAAGAATGGTACATATACAGACAGCACTTAATACATCAGGGAATGTTACCAGAATGTTACTATAGATTGCCTAAGTTTATTATTAAAGAACTCTGAGCCACTGACTAATCATTTATTAGGTTATATAGTAATAAATAACTTATAAGCAAGGTATAAAGGTATTCTTTCTATCAAACATTTGATGGATGAAATTAGTCAAAAAAACCCCTTCACAAAACAACCAAAGCAAAAAAGAAGCTGTACAGGAAGATAAGATAAGGGACAGGGTTTATAACCCAAGCCTCTCCCCAGAATTACAGGTTCTCTTTAAAGATGGGTTAGATAAATATCTTTCATGAAAAGCTTAAATGTCTTGCTGATCCTGCCTTAGGATAGGGGAGGATTAGCCAACCCCCTTGAGGTTGCCTTTCATCAGAGCTGTCTATAATGCTATGTTTGTAAAATGTTAGGGATTATCTTGGCAATAAGACTGTCTCCTGTTAGAACAAGACCTTAAAGAGACAAATTAATGACTCTGACTAATTGGATAATACAGCAAAGGATGGGTCATGTGCTGTATTGAGGTCGAGCCCTGGTCCTGTTTGGGCTGAGCAAGCTAGCACAGCACTGCACTACAGCTGGCTCTTGGCTGCACACATTGAGGAGTTGTGGCCAGCACTGGTGTTGGGGGACTTGATCCTCCAAAGGTCATTTCCTAACATGACAAATGCTGCAGGGGGGACGGGCCCTGCCCGCTGCCTGCTGCGCAGAGCTCTGTTCAGAGATAAGCATGGCCTATCCTGCACATGTGGGTTGGGAATATCAGCTGGCTGTCTGATGTGCTGTGACAGTGTGGGAGGTGACCTTTCCCCTTGCTTGCTCTTCTCATCATTTGCTCACTGATACAGCAGCAGCCGAGGGCACAGTGAGAGGGGAGCAGCGCTGGCACGGTGTGAAAAAAAAAGCTGCAGGAGTGAGCTGTGCTGAGGCTGCTCCCACACAGGGATGCCACAGCAGCCACAGCAAGAGCTCCATCTTGGTGTCATTCCCGAGGACACACGTGTGTGCTTTAAGCAGACCTGGCCTCAGTGAGAGCAGCAGCCTGGCTGCTGGGGAACTTTCCCCCCTCACATGGGGACAGGGCCGTGCCCCTCTCAGGCTGCCTGTCACCAAGGGTGCAATTAGCACCCAAATGACTGCAGGGCAGGCTCTCATGCTACTCTCATCTTGTCAAAGTCTCAGCGCAAAACTCCCTTTTCTCTCTTCAAGTCCCAGCCCAACCAGCCCGAGCAGAGCCTGGCCTTGAGCATCCTTGAACAATTCAATATATTTCCCAGTTAGTCACAGACAACACCATGGCGCTTAACTCATCACCTCAAGGTCCTTTCCAGAGCAAGGCAGGCTTTTTTTGCAAAGATATCCATTAACATTTGACAGACTGAGCCTTATAGCAAATACTCTGGATGGACCTCAGCAGGTGATCAAAGTCTTCCTCTCTCCCACAGCAGGCTCTGCTGGCCTTACAAACACTTAGGTAAGGATCCCAAATCTTTGCTTCTGTGCCATTATTTCTTCTATTTTCAATATATCCAGGTCTCAGTGGGGCTTTTTATTTCTTACAGGCACTTGATTGCATTTAGCCTTTTACCGCTTTACTGAACTAATTTTCAATCAACTTAAAAATGAATTCCAAATGCAGGGTCCATAATTAAAAAGAAACAGTTAGTCCTTTGTGACAATCTGAGTCCAAAATTATGCTTCTAAATTATTTGGACAATCATTTAGGGGAAAAAAAAATAAAATCTCTTCCCGAAGTCTGATTACATCAATGCTCCAAAGAAACATTTCTTCCTTAGGTCTGATTTCCCTGGTGGCTGTGATATAAACCTTGAACTTCTTAAATGTCACTTAATTTATATGATTTTTCTGTTTACCCCTTTAAAATGAAAAGTTGTTCTCTAGTATTTATGTCTGTTTGAAAATTAGATATCATGGGCAATCCAGTGCTGCAGTTGCATTTCTGTTAGCTTAAGCTTAGTAAGCACTTACCATAAAAAGAGAAAATAAAAAATATGCCTACTCTTTCAATCTTTCCTTTTTTTTTTTTCCTGCAATGTCCACCAATTTGAAACAAACTACTCAACTAACTTTTAATGGTTTGATTCTTAACAGGGTAAGAAATTTAAACTGGTTACTACTTTGCCTTTGGTGAGCAATCAAAGGAGTTATGGGCATGCTTTTAACTCTCCATTGCTGCTAAGGGTTAATTAATTTCACTCCAGTATTTAGTCCCCACTGAACTCTCCTCCTGTGGCATCACCTTGTGGCAGGCAATGGCTTGCAAACATTATAATTTTTTCAGAAGACCTTTTGACAGTAATGAAATTAAATTGACCTGTGTTGCATCTGGTCTCTGAATTAAGATGGCAAGATTTGTAGACATCAGTTTGGACTGGAGAAGCATAGCCCAACTCCCCAGATCATGCTGAATTTAAAACAATCTATTTTTCCCATAATAATTTTACAGTCTTTCCAAAAGGCCATCCCTCTTAACACAGGAAAGGCAAAACTAGTTTATCATACCAAACAGGCACATATGAATTACCTCTGTGTTTATAACCTGTGCTTGTAGTTATTTTATATCAGTGGGAAGAAAAGTGAGTTAATTTTGAAATTAACCTATATGGCAAAATAGTTTTGGGGAATTGTAGAGAATGCTCACATTCTGTATGAGTCTGGGAAGATACAGCAGCCAGGAAGAGAATTCATTAAAATAAAATGCAAAAACATCTTGTTATTTTCACCTAAGGAGACAAGTCTTGTGTTACTGCACTGCCTGTACGCCTCTAATAACTTCTGAGACTAAAAAAGTTCCTTTTCTAAGTTTATAGCATGGGGAAGATCTCTGGGATGGGCATTCACAAAGATTTGGTAAAGAAGGGACTAAACTCAGTACCAGATCATGCATGTGGTTCCTTCTCTGGGCAGTGATCACTACTATTGAATCTCAGACTAAAAGAAAGCAGGTTCTTCCCCATCTCTCCATGCAATTTAAGTCTCAAACTAACAGAAATTCCCACCAGTGGCAACCACTTAATTCTACCTGATTACCTGCTATATTAATATGATGATTTGCTCATTTGAACACATTGATCTGTTGATTCAGTTTTAATTGCAACCTTGATTTGATCACTGTGTTGCTCCACTCTTAATTACCTCAGAGATACTACCTAAGATTGGCTCAGTTATATGCTGTTTTAATTTCAGAGCTCCTTGCTTATTCCAACTTTTCAATCCTGAAGTGGGACACCAGGCTGCAACACAGCTCATGAACACAAACAAAAACTATTTGCCAGCCACTGGTGATACTTTCATATGAGCAGCCAAGTAATTCTCATAACTCTAGAAGCCATTGGAAGCCCCATCTTTTTAATTTTTAAATAGGGAACCTTAAAGATCTGACTGAACCTCCTCTTCTTGGAAATGTATTTGAAAATTAGATTTCCACTTTGAGATTCAAAGGTAATCCGAATTTTAGGCAAAGATTTCCGAGTTTCATGAGCAGTAATCCTAAGATTATTATTCCTTAAGAAATAAAAAATAAATAAAAAAAAAATCACTTGATATAATATTTTACTCCTACTGGATTCTTACATAACTCTTCCTTAAGACAAAATTAAAATTTATGCTGAAACACAGAGAAAAAAGAAATGAAGATAGAGGACACCTGTTGGATAAAAACCTTATAGTCACTTTTTGTGTAGATGCATATGAAGAGCCAAATCCCCCAAAGGGCCTTACAGGGCTCATAATTAACTTACATTGTCTCAAAGCCCAGGGCAGGAAGAAATTGAACCAAGGGTAAGAAAAGAAAGGTCAGAGACAAAGCATTGCATGAAATGTCACACGCTAGGCAGGAATGGCATGCTGACATATTTGCCAGATTAGTGAAAAGGTGTAAATGCTCATTTTTCACCTGTTGAACACAAGGGCAGGGAGGAGGAGAATAGTGCAGGATAAAGCAATGAAAACAAAGGGCCTCTGAGAGATCAGGATGCCATCCAGGGTGCTTTCTCACCTGGCATACCTAAAAACCAACAGCTAGAACTAAGGTGAAACTTGAGAAGTTTGAGACTTGCCACCTTCCATGAACACCATTTTGGGAACCACCAAGGGAGAAACTCTTACAAATTTTAAGGCAAGAACTTCAGCGCAGCTTCTTTTTCGTGCAGCTGTGGGAGGTCCAAGCAACATACACGTCCTTTTGTACTTCTACAAATAATTCCATGCCCTAGTCTGCTGGACAAGCCAAGCAAGGAGTATCTGAGGTAGTGTGCTGACATGTGTGTATGCTGCGAGCTCAGGTCTGGTTTGGCCAGACTGGAGGTGGCTGTGATAAATGGGATGGGTCTGATGAAGTAGCCAGAGATGGATTTGAATCATTGGAGGAGCTCATGGCCTGAGGGCAGCTTCGAAAAGACCCAGGGGCGTGGCTAACCTGACAATCCACAGAGATACCTGAGGGCAGGTATCCGATCCCACGGGCAGGACAGCGATTTGACCGTGCACGGAGGCAGCACCAGAACCAGGACCCACCCCAGGGTGATCAACCAGCATCACCTCAGCACCCTGCCTCCCGAGGCCTCAGGTTAATGCTGCCCATGTAAGGAGCTCGGCCCAAGTTATTGCCTATCCCATCTAATTTGGTTCCCACGTGTGTGTGTCAGTGTGGTGGAAAAATGGAGTAAACCAATATTTATTTCCTCCACTAAAATTAACTGTGTGGCTTTGCCTTGGTCATATCACCAGAATTTTCTTAATTTTCTATTTTTTTTCCAGTAAACTTTTGTGTGATTTTTCACCTCTTGAGAATATCTGATGGGGATTTCTCTGCGCTAAAACAGAGTAATGGAACCTTGGGACCTGGGGTATAACAGGGGTCCAGGGCCATTATTCAGTCACAGGAGGTGAGGGTGAGATCTGAGCTACCAGCACGTTATACAGGGGCTAAACACAACATTTGTCAGCCTTCCTCAGTGGGAGTTGCTTTTGTCTATTCCAAGACAGGCTGTGCTGCAGGAGGCTGAACTCTGCTCCCCCTGAGCAAGGCAGCCCTGATTCTGCTGCTGCTGGATCCTGCAGCACTGGGATGTGCCCTGGGCTGCCCTCAGCTCCCAGAGCAGCCCCCGTGCACTGGAGATGCTCAGGCTCTTCAAAAGGCACAAAAACTGCCCCCACATTTCCTCTGCCAGGTCTGTCTCTCGCTCTGTTTGTACCTGCCTGGCATAATGGGGTCTCCAGGCACTGCGCTGCTAATAATAACTTCAAAGTACCTTTTTAAAGTTTTAAGACTTGAGCTTGAAAACAACTCCTATACATGACATCTTTTAAAGATAGCAGTCAGTGGACTAGAGAATATTGACAATTGCAGTACCAGGATAAGTAAACAAGTCTCTGTGGATTTGATAGCCCAATAAATATCCATTATTGCTTGTTGCCAGACTATGTGCCTGAAAATGAAAATGAGGATAGAACAGTTCTTAATGGCTGATAGCAAATATAATCGAGTCTTATCTAAATCAAACTTTATTGGCCTGGATGAATTATTTTTGGCCTCCTGTAATCAAAGCTGAAAATTCACCTGTCAGGCACAGTATGGTAAAACTCATTAGAGCCTCACCATGTGCTGTTATGAAATTGCTCCATATGGCAGTGCATGATTGTTTATTTACTAGATTCAAATATAGGCAGGTTTCAGAAATATAAAAAAATAAATTATTATTTTCAAATTCCTTCAAGGCAAAAGTGTATATGCTGAAGTTCCAGACTTCTGTAATGGAAATATTTCACTTGTAGAAGGAATTTTGCCTTGTGCTGCAGTGAAGCTATTGATCAGGCAATTGGCAATCCTCAAGTGTGAGGACTCATTAAAGCAAAGGTATATGAATCATTTTTTAATGACATCTCTTTGCTTTCAGCAGCTTAGCATGTGTCCTGGTTTCAGTAGATGCACTGTAATTTAGGCAAGCTGTCTGCAGACTTCAGCCATTACTCTTACCATATGTTTTCTACAAAAATTACCATGCACTGGGGCCTGCTCACTGCAGTCGTGGAGTGAGGTGCACTCACTCTGCTGGATCAGCACGTTAACATTACTTGAAAAAGCAAGAGTAATGTGCTTATAAAAAGAAATTCCCAATTAGCAAGTTTAGTGCATGTGTGTTAACTTGGATTAAATACATTCCAATTATGGGCAGCTCATTATTAAAACTACAGCCAGCTGTTTGCCAGAAATATGAGTTCTGGTAAACAAGTCTTTCTCTATTTCCCTGCAAAAGATCCGAGGTCATTTCCCCTTCTCATTGGTTCCCAAACAAGTACAGCACTGCAGTACAAAAACTGCAGCTCTGCCACACCATGTATACATTTCAAAGCAGAAAAACACCAGGAAGTGTGGTGAGTTGGTTAAAATACAAGGAAAGTCAGATTTTAAAGGCCAGCAGGGCTTGCAGGCTCAGGCAGAGTTGGAGAAACAGGCTGTTAGCAGCTTTCCTTACTAACAACTCTGGGGAAAAAAAAAATGGCACTGAAACAAGGAGGATTTCATTCTTCTAGTTCCCTATATTTTGATGGCCACAGGTTCAAGTGTCTCATGTGCATATCTTGGCTTTATTATGCTTAATAGTTACACCTTTCACATGCCCCAGGTTCTGGGGCCTTTCAGAGTGGGCTCAGGTGACAGAGAAACGTGCATTTGTCTTAATCCTAAAATGCTCAATGTTTTAATAAGCAGACACAAAATGAAACAGAAAAAAGTAAGGGATACAAGGTATGTTTTCTGTTACACCCTTAAATTCGTTCTATCATCTAAAAAATATCTACTTAAAAATACAAGTCACATTTTCAACTTATTCCATGATCCAGCTATTTCAATGGAAGTTAATTACTGCAGTAGGATTCAAATGCTTCTGAACTCCAAAATATCCTTGAAAGTTTCAAAATATGACTGGTATAGAACGGGAGGATTTTTCTTTAGCAACTTGTTTTTAGGCATACACTTTTGGGAGAATGGCGTTCTGCCAGAAGGCCACCAGTAACATGGACTTTTGTACTGCTGTATTTACAGGAAAACAGGTGCTCAGAGAGCACCAGCAGTCTAGGGGAGGGTGGTGGAATCTGTTAAATTCGACTTTTGTTCTGGCATCAATCACATGAATGACAAAATCCAGGATTTGTTCCCCACTGAACACACAAAACAGAGGCAGGAAACCAAGGACTCTCTCTCAGTCTGGAGATGGAGGAGCTGGTGGCTGCAGGGAAATATCACAAACAGCAGCAAACAAGACTTGCTTTTGATGCCTGTTCTCACCCAAAGTCCAGTTAAATCCAAACTTTAGTTTCTAGAAAAAGGATTTATTTCTCAGCCCTCTGCTTGCACAAACAGCCCAGCTGGGGCTGCGCCAAGCTGAGCCATGCCAGGAAACTGCTGCTGTCTGTTCACAGGCCTTTTAGGTCTGTGATATTTCAATTATATTTGTACAGTGCCAAAATCTAACAAAAGAAAGGGAGTAGATGCAATTAAATAGAAAAAAAAATGATAAAAATTGCTAATATAGCACATTTCATTCAGGTACTGCTTTAAGCAGACTCAGGGACAGGGGACATACATGGCCAGCTCAGGTGGAGGGCTCAGCATGGTGCTCAGGTGACCTGAAACCATCACACCCGTCCAGAAGTCCCAGAAAAAAGCAGGAAGATTCTTCTTCACTATTTAAACACAGAAAAAAACTAAGATTGTATTCTTGGGTCCTACCCTTAGTATCCTTGGGCTCCCTTGTCCTTACCCTTGAAATGAGAGCAGTATTAAAAGAATTAGCACGTCAAAGAAACACATGGAAAATGGATGCACCTCTGTGCTGAAATTTTAGGACACAGATAAACATGGGAATTTTAAAATCTTACATGAGGAGGCAGCAACTTCAGCTGTCCCCAGGTGTAATTTTGGTCTGACAAAAACACTCTTATTTCCAACAGTAGATGGGTTTAACAACGTCTGGGTAAGATAGATGCAGGATCTGTCTTGAATTATGGAATACCAATTCCTTGTATTACTTGAACAAAATCCCCACAGGCAACCAACATTTTCCCAAAGCAAAAAAAACCCCAAAAACAATCCAAGCTAGTGATAACTGAAACAGAAGATACATCTGAAGGACACCTCTGTGTCTTCTACGAATCTCTCTCTGATATTGAGCAAAAAACTCTTTTCAAAGCCAGAAGAAAGAGGATAATTAAGAACTGCAAGGAAATACCTCTCATAAAATCATAGCACTTGGGGGTTTATAAAAGAGGAGAAAAATACTTTATCAAATATGGACCAAAGACAGAGCACTGGAGGGTTTGGGAAAAGACAATCCCATTGTAGGCAAGCACACACTTTCACACTGTCATTAGGAAATTCTGTTTAGTAGACAAAGAGTTTAGTGGCTCAAGGGATATTGCCATAAAGGTTTTCAGCATTGTTTGTGCATAATCTACGTATAACATTCAACTTGGGAATGAGATATGATGTAGAAAATTGCTTTTGCAGTCCTTCAAGCCAATAATTTAGCTCTGCAACCTTAATTTATAAGGGAAAAAGGAAGGTAGTTGGAACATGAATTTGGATCACCGTCAGATTTAGGAATGAAAGTAATTAATGCTTCTGTGAAACTCCCCTGATAGTTATTTTTGGATTCAAAATCTTTAAAGAAAAGTTTTAATTTAGGGGCAGAAGCTCATTATATTCTCAAAAGAATCCTGCTTTACTAAATCATTCTGTCTCCAATTCATAGCCCCATATTCCCTCTGTACAGACAGCTCCTTCACTGATAAAGCAGCAAATTATTTCCCACCTCAACTACTGAAACTTTGTCTCTCTAAGTTGTTTCAAATGGAGGCTGCTTAGATTTCAGGCCCTTACTATTACCATGGAAGGATGGTGACCAAAGTCTTTCTTTCCTCTTCAGCTCATTATTCTCTGCTGGCTGCCACACCCCCATCTTTTGAATTTCCTAACAGCTTTCCAAGCAACTCCCTTGGAAAGGGAGCACTCCTCGACTCCCCAAACCACTGCTAGCTGTTGTTTCCCTCTGTAGTACTCCCAAGACATCACGGGGTTGTCAAAAACACTATTGAGGTGACAACTTGATGTGATTGACAGCTGTGAATTTCACCTCTCCTCTTTCTCCAGCTCCCCCCTCCATCAGTTTGTAATTTTGTCTGACATTTTTCACTTGTGGGTGTATGTTGCTCCAGACTGCCAAATGCTGAGGCCATATATGGTGATATTATGATATATTAGTAATAAAGGACAATGGAATTGTACTCCTGGGGAAGGGAGAGTCAAGGACGACTTCAGTGACTTTTAGGCTGTGGGTTTGTGTTTTTTATTTTAACCTGTTCTTTAATGCCTTCTGTGACTAAGTCCCGGGTGATACCAACCAAGCAGAAATTAATATTTAATCCTACTCCAAATTCCTGAATCCTTCAGCTCTATTAGTTCTGTAGGAGTCTTTATTTGCACTTAGAGCTACAGTTCCAGGGATCAGCACCAGTTTTGCTAAAGCCAATGGAAAAGTTCTCGTTGGCTTCAAGTGGCACTGAAAGAGGGACTCGGACAACTAAAGCAGAGTTGGGAGTTTAGGAAAGGTTTCATCTATTTACTTCTTCCCCCTTATACAAAAATCACCTTTCATCTTTGGTTATTTACATTCTCTAAAGCAAGTACTTATGACAGACAGCTGCAAACAAAACCCAAAGGTTTTGGAGCTGAAAAGCAAGCAGCTGTGCTCTGCCACTTCTATTGGCAGGGGGATGCATTTCCCGATTCTCAGTCAAGCCTACAAGTGCTGTTCAAGGTTCACACAGGGATAGCTGCAGTTTGAAAACTTCCAAAAGGCCAGCACAAACACTGGGGCCTTATCCTTGCTTTCAAGCCAAGGGGACTATTTATGTGAACAAATTTAAGCTCTGAGCAAGCTTTCACAATGCACCTGCTTTGCACCCTGATACTATAATCACACACATGAGCAGAATTGTTAATTGTCCTAATTCCTTGGCTATTTCAGTAAGAATAATGAAAGGAAAATCATATGCATATTTCAGTATTAGCCTAATCTCTCTTCTGTTGCCACTGATAGCTCTTTTGACTTAGAAATGTTAGCCAATGTCTCCTGAAAAGGATGGCCACACCATTCTCCTTGTTAGCCTTGAAGAATGTATTTCTTCAAAAAAATCCTATCTCTAAGATTTGGGTTTTGAAAAATGTCTCTCTTGGAGAAGTGCCATGAAGCATTTAATTCAGCCTATTTTTTTTTAAGCAAGATTCTCTACCCCTGCTTTAATAGGTTGTTATAGCCTTTAACATGCCATGAAATTAAATGCTTCCATTGGGGATCTATAACTTATCATAACAATGGTATTTCTAGAACTTATTGGAACTATGAGGAAAGTTGGAAGGTGATAATAATAAGTGTAGCATTTTAAAGGACTACAGAATTGTCACTGTGCATTACTGAGCTCCCATAGTTAACACCCATGAATTAAAAGCATATAAAAGTGATAATAGCTGGGTTTCTAAAGAAATGACTGACACTTGGTGAGATTATCTTTTTGCTGGAATTGACCTGTGATCTGCTGGGAACCATAAACCCCACAAAAAATATGGAAGCACATTAATTTGATAACTGAACCTGCTTGAAGCAGGAGGTTGGAGTAGCTGACCTCCTGAGGTTCCTTCCAACCCAAATTATCCTATGATTCTAATCACTTCTACAATTTTTTTCTAGGTACCTGTAATGATACATATATTAGGTATGTAGCAAGAACAGATCACTTTCTTCTTGCTTCCATAACTTTACAAAATCTCCAGTGTAAAATTAATTAAAAATTGAAAGTCAAACTATGTCAGATATAAATGGCCTTTTGAATAAGGGGAACTGATATGTGCACCCCTCTCTGGCACTGAAGAGATGCACATTGTCTAATTTATAGGGGTGCCAAGCATTTACAGTCTCCAACCAAATTTCTTTCAAGTAAGGAGGGAGGAAGTTCTTCAACCGAGCAATCTGCACCTCCCAGAAAAGGAAAAACTTCTGTAAGAGTACTCACAGCTGTGTGCTTCAGTACCTTGCCCAGAACCAAAGCTTGGCTCAGTGCTCAGACCTTCAAGGCTCCAGCAAATAGACACTCAATGTAGAATCCTTTAGGTTGGAAAAAAGCTCCAAGACCATCAAGCCAAACATTTAACCCAGAACTGCCTAGTCCACCATCAATCCATGTACCAAGTGCCACATCTACACATCTTTTATGTCCCTCCAGGGATGGTGACTCCACCAGTTCTCCAGGCTGGCTGTTCCAATGCTTGACAACACTTTCATGAGCCCCTTCACACCTTTGCCATGCTGGTTTATTCGGAATCACATCAAACCCTCCTCGAGCTGAGTACACTCCTGTATTGTATGAAAGGTCTTAAAGAACAGGCTGGCACTGACTGTCTTTGAACATCTTTCTAGTTTTCAGCACTACGGACATTGTGGACCATTTGTTTTTTTAATCACAAGAGAATTTCACAACTCCTGTTGAAAGAGTTAGGAAGATACTTACACCTCCTCGAGGGAAGCAAGAGACATACTGCATCAAACCAGCTTCACAAGGACTAGAGTTTGGCAGAGACAAAAGCTATAAATTTAAGTAAGGCACTTGTAAGAGTGAGATTATTTAAAAAAGCAAAATCATGGATAGTGATTATTTAGATTCTGAGAGGGAACAGAACCATCATATAGAAAACTTCCACCAGCCTTTAAGTATCCTAAAGAGAACAGGATTTATTTTGACACAAATATCCAAATAAAAGAGAGTAATTGAGGGTAGCCACAAGAGAGGTCAAAAATCTTCTCAAATAGTCTAGGGCAAATCTATTTTTACTAAAGGGAAGTCCAAATGCTCATTCATTAGCATTGCCAAAGACCTATCAAGACTACTGGAAAGACGTTTATTTTCTTGATTTAAATGATAAAGCCAGGTGCAAAGGAGTTTTTCTGTAGTGGTGGAAATTGGGATTAGCACCAGTGATTTAATCTGAACCTGTCCACATTGGAACCCTGAATATACAGAGAGTTTGAGACTACACCTCAAAAAAAGTTAGCTTAGGGTATGGGCACTCCTTCCATAGATGGCTGAAGAGGCAAGAACAGGAAATCATGTAACAAATATTTGCACAGTCAATTGTCACTGAAATCTTGTTTGGTATCACATTAGAGGAGCATGAGAAGGGTGAAAAAAGTCACCAATTCCACCACATAGAGGCACCACTCCAATATAATGTCTGAAGTCTTCAAGCCATCTAAGGATTTGCCCATCACCAGACACAGCTGATGGCTCCACAAAATGATAGCTAGGACTTGTCAGCATGAAAAATAAGGAGTAATAATGAAATATTAATGTACACCCTGTTTAATTAAATGACAATATCATTTTCTTGTAATCCTTCTCTAACTCTGCTGGAAGAGTACAGTGTTGACATGATAATTTTATAAACTTCCTTGACAGTTCACGTTAAACCATCCTTCATTACCACAGATTGATAATTGGCACTTACAAAGGAAATGAAATGTCTGAAAAATTCATTAAACATGCCAAATATCTGAGGAGACCCAGTGCAATGGCAAAGTTATCTAAATCGCTGTGTAAGCAGCTAAAGGGCTGCTTTCCTTATTAAATTCTCAAAAAATTAGGAAAAAATAATGACTTCCTATTATATTTCTAATGCAATGGAAGTGAAGCAGTTACTTCGAGACAGATTCAAGACTTCCTTCCACCAGGTGATTTTGGCAGCAATTTCAATTAAGTCAATAAAATTATAATATTTGGCGCTAGATCGTCTCTCCCCTCCTTTCATCTTCCTCCAGGAAATACAAAAAGGAGACAAATCCTTATTTCTGCAGCTATTCCCTTAATAATCTATTACAACAGAGTCTTGTCAGAAAGCCTTATTTGAATATTTCCAAGTGATCTATTTCCACTGTAGTGGTCATTTCATTCCTTGCAGTCCATTCAGACCCATCCAATAAACTGCAGACACCCTTCCCTTTAATGTACTTTGGCATTTAAATTCCTCATGGCTGCTCTATCTGCACAGTTTAAACTGCTTGAAAAAGCAAGAACATTGTTTAATTACAGAAAGCTGCTCAATATCTGAGCAAAAGAAGTTCTTGAGGACATGTCAAATATCTTGGCCTATCCATCAACCCAGGCCAGGCTCAGGAAAAAGTAAGAAGAAACTAATAAGGAGTGAAATTTCCTTTGTCAAAATGACTCTTGCTTGGCTTTTCACTGCTTAACGGAGATGGAAAAACACTTACAAAATTCATACGTTTTGCCAGCTACACAGAATCACAATAATTTTCCAAAGTCATAGAGCAGGGACAGAAGGTGAGACAGCTTCATTTGAACATGGCCTGACCACTGAAACCCCTGTGACTGGATCATCCCCTGGCCACAACAATTCACCAAAATTCTGGACACAAGAGTGGACAAGGTACAAGACAAAGCTGCCAACTGTCTGATACTTTTGATCCCATTACAATCATTTATTCTAATGAGAAATCACAGCTGCTTAAACAAGCAAACCTGCCATCTACCTTTACATGCAAATGAAATGGCAGAATCAGATCTTTTTCATCATTAACTTGACTGAAATTTTCAGTTTCTCTTTCTCTAAAATGATAAAAAGAATTCAATAAATTAATTAACCTTATCTACAAAGGAACATTCTATGAAGCTCACTTGTTTCTTTTGATTGAAGCTGGATACTGAGTGTATCAAACAATTCAGTGATGAATCAGAGATGAATTTCTGTTGTCACTTCCATGCTCCACATCTCAGAAGCTTCAAATTCTGGACAAGTTGCAAGACCTTTAGCATAATTGACTTTAAAATGTCTGAAAGCAAAAATTTTTACATTTCCTAATGTAGTTAATTATTTTCCCAGACTGTTTAATTTATGTAATGAAGCAGAGAAGGACAAACCATTACTAACATACATTCTGAGATGAATGTTTGATTGAATTTTTTTGAGACTATATAAATAGACTTCTTAAAGTATAGGTGAAAGGAAGACCAGTATGGTAATATAATATAGATAGCAAAAAAATTCTGCCATGATTGTCTTTCCCTCTAATTAACCACGAGCTCTTCTCATTGATAACAGGAATGTGAGGTACAAAAGTAATTCCTCAGGAACTGGCCTAACTTCCACAGATTTCTCAAAGTTCTATAAAAGGCTTTATAAGCCCAGGCCTCAAGGTTTATGAGACAATAACCACAAGGCTTCACTGAGAGC
Organism: Polioptila caerulea; assembly: GCA_013397295.1. NCBI lineage: Eukaryota > Metazoa > Chordata > Aves > Passeriformes > Certhiidae > Polioptila > Polioptila caerulea. The sequence continues at coordinate 119,069 of VYXF01005531.1, read as the reverse complement.
TGTAGTGCAAGGATGTGTTCTAGGGGTCTGAAAATCCTTGGCATAACCCTTGTGAGTGGCAGCAGCAACCCCCATGCCCAGCTCTCACAGCATCCATTTCCTCACAGGACCAGGACAAACTTCTGGAAAAAAGGCACAGAAAGGGGCAGCTCCACACAAAAAACATGTGAGGCAGTGTGAATTTATATTTTAAGGTTTTTTCTAGGATCTTGTAAAACCACAGAATAAATTATTTCCATATTTCAGCTCTGACCTTACCGTAAAACTTTTGCTCTATGAATAATCCCATTTCATTATTGCAAGGTTGCATTTCTGAAGGTTGGTTGTAAATTATATCCATAAATAATTTTACAAGTTACCATTTGCAAGTTGCTTGTAACTTTTATCTTTAGAAAGACCTGTCCTTAGACCACCTCAATTCTGGGCCTTCACCTTTGCTCTTAAGCAGAAAATCCAAAATATATAGGGATGGTCACTTGAGTTTGTATCCATGCTGTGAATTACCATTTAAATTTCTTCCTTAGTGACAACAGAACTTGCCCAGATAATCTGAACCATTAAGCTACTGCTCTGGACATCATATCTTTACTTCAACCTTTCTTTTCTCACAGTGTGTTCTCTGGCCATCAAAGACTCAAAGGAAAAGGAAAGCTGGGGGTAGGTCAGATAACTGGATTCCAATTTTTTGTCATCCCACAAAAAGATCTAATCAGCTTTTTTGTGACTTGCCCAAGTTCCATGGAAATCAATGTAAAGACTCACATTGATTTGACAGAGTACCTTTGCCAGGTCTTTAATGTTTCTAAAGCAAAATTTAACAGAATGCCTAATTAAAGATTTAATTAATGCCTGGATGATGTTTTCTGAAAAAGAACTGAAATTAATGCTCATGATATTCACAATTCTCCCCACTACTCTAGTAGATTCTATGCTGATAAAAATCTGAAAGTATTATATAGTTAGAATTACAAAAATCAATAATTAAAAAAAAAAACCAAAAACAAAACAGAGCTTATTCATTTAAGAGGAGAAAGAAAAGGATTCACCTCCTTTCTCAACCTTGTAGGTGCTAAGAGCTTACTCTAACCACTAAAGCCCAGAGAAATTTATGTTTTTATTTACAAAAGGCTGAATGCTATCAAAGATGCAGAGTTCTCTTTTTTTTCTTGGTGTTTTTTTTTTTTTTTTACCCTTTTAATAAAGCTGATTTTTTTTCTTGTTTTAGCCTGGAACAAAATAGCTGATTCTCAGGTGGAAAAATAATTAGTAACAAGGGAAGCTGAATGAATTTTGAGATATTGAGAAAAATGTAGTTTGAACTGTCAGGTTTACTCACTTACCCACAGGAACTACAAAGCAGCAAAGAAATAAAACCCTCTCAGAACTTAAAGCTTTCATCGACCTATTCCCTCTGGCTTTTTTTTCCCCCCAAAACTCTCTTTTCCCAGTGGTTCCTATTAGCAACACAAATAGTTTGCTTCTCTGCACAGTGACAAATGTCACACTTACTTCTTTTAAAAATACTATTAAATTATTATTTCCTTTTAATATGAGGGTAGAACAACTATGCAACCTGTACAGCCAAAGACACTTCACAGGAGCACTTGCACTGGCTGAATTGTCAGAGGAAATGGGAGTTATCAGGAGTTCAGGTCCCACTGCTTATCAGGCCAAAGGGAGTTGCCCTCTGTTTGGCACTCTGACCAACACAGGTGCAGGGCCTGCCAACAACAGCAGGAACAGATCTTTGTATGGATTGGCACAGAGGATCTTTGCAGCCTCTCCCAAACTCTACTGTGAAAAATTTATGGATGGAAATTGATTCTTGGCGTTACAATTGTGAAAGGATAAGGAAGAGCAGCACCCAGTGCCTCAGCAGACCACTGTGTTGTTTCTGATTTCTTTTGTTGTTTCTGATGGTTTGTACCTTTTCTTCATGTTTTTATTTTTATTTTTATTTTTTTTTTGCACTCTCTTCAAAGTCAAGACCCCCAGGTGTTTCAATGACAGGGCTCAAAGGGGGGAAGCTGGAGCTTCATGCCTGGTCTGAGATGTGTGTTGTCATAGGGATCTCAGGAATTTGTTGGGAAAAGTTGAGAGGCTGGAAGGGCACAATGGATGGCTACAAACTCCTTTGTGAATGTAGAAGAAGATGTGAAGTTGCATTTTATGTAACAGAAATATCTGAATGTATGAAGGTGAGCTGAGACCACAAGAAGTCTCTTGAGTGCCTTTGGATCAGGACTAGTGGGTTCATGACTAAGGGGGAGTTTAGGTTTGCTGTCTGTTACTGACCCCCTAATCAGTATGGTGAGGCTGATGAAACCTTTCTTTGGCTGCTGAAGGAACTCTTGGACCCACAGAACCTGGTCCTCAGGGGTGACTTCAATTCCCCAGGCACCTGTGAGAGCAGCACAGCCTGGCAGGAGCGACTCCAGCTGTGGGCTCTGACACACCCTCTCTCCCTGTTTCAAGCTCCAGCTATGGCAATGACAGGGATCATCCCTCTCAAAGTATCTGCTGCTTTGCTCTGATGCCTGCACTCCCACAAAAATTTCTGATTTGAGCCTGAGTTTCTCCATCCCAGCAGCAGTGGTGCAGTGCCTCCCTCTGCCAGCAGCCTCTGGCCACTTGCCTGCTCCTCTGGCCACAGGGGTGTTTGTGCCCTGTTGTTGTGTCCTTAGAGCTCAGTGCCCCAAGCAAGAACAGGTTATGCTGCTCTCTGTTAAGGGCTGCCTCCTCCTCTCCCCACATTTTGTTCCCCTCTGCTGACCTGCACGGCTCCTAAGGCACTGCTGGCTTCAGGAGTGCATTCAGGGAAGCACTGAGGGAGCCCAGATGAGGACCTGCATGATTTTCACAAAGACAGCAAACTACACCAGATTCTCTAGCAAGAACCACTAACCTGTAAACTTTGAATTCATTCTTAAAGGGAAGGAAACTGCTGCAAGCCAGGGCACACTGAAAAGCACAGGAGATTCTCCAGTTTGACGTATTTGCTATTTATTTTGTAACAACTCCTCTCTTACGCTCACCCTCAGAAGAATTTAAGTGCCCCAATTCCTTGTTAAGCTGTGCCCAGTAGAAGCACCAATTTCTTTGTGCATGTGCACTAGTGTCTTGTAGCTGAGCCCCTCTCCTCCTTCACTCCAGCCTGCTTTTCCCAGGGGATGGAAGTGGCTCTGGCTGCAAATTCCACTGCCCTGTGAGCCCACAAGGCTCAGTGCTGTACCCAGCATCTGCCAGGCTGGGCGTGGAGGCTCTGAGCAATGCCAGCCTAGAACAGGAGACAAGCATGGTGCTGTCAACAAGTCAGAACTGTATTTCTGATTTTCTCTTACAAGTCAGTATTTTGATAGCAATGTTGCTTGTGTCAATCATATTTGGGAATTCCCATTCGTATGTGTGCATTTCATTAACCACTAAGGTCATGGTCCTTCAAGAAGAAAAAGTGAATTAAAATGCTGTGCATTAGAAAGAAGAATGGGGTGATTTCACTTGCTAAAATCTCACCTGCTTCAGCCAAAGACATTAAAAGCACATGAAGTAGTGCTAGCTATAACCTTCCACTGGAAGATGCTGTTTGTACAGAACATAGGGAAATGGCTGCATGGGTGTGGAAAGTCTTCATCTTCACTGCCCAGTTGCTGAAAAGTAAAGAAATTGAAAGAAACAAGCTCCAAAAAATAGAAGGAAGGACAAGAAGGAAACTTATCATGGAGAGATTGCAGATAGTAGTCCTACCAGAAAAATGTTGGGAAAGTAATTACAGAGAGATCCAGGTCTTGGCAGATCGCAGAACAGTTAAGGGAAAGTCATGAGGGAACTTCTCAGCACCAGGATAAGCATCAATCCTTTCCGTGGCACCATGAAAAGTGGGAAGTATAAATGACATTCCCTAATTACTTCTATACTAAAAGACATTGTTAGAGGGTGAAGGGGGCATGGAAAGCATCAAGGCAAACCAGTACTGATCCAGAGTGCAAACTCAATACTGGGCACAGAGGAGAAAGGGGGGAGGCACATTTAAGAACAACTTATTCGAAAGCTATTAAAACAGCCAATCATTGTTAAATTGTGTAGAGGAGGAAATATGCCCTGGAGGGAGTGCAAACCAGAAGACTGACTTCTTCAAATTCACAGCTGTGGTGGAGCAATCAAAGAGTCCAATGGCAGCTTTCCCCTCAGAGATGAGACAACCTGGGGCCATATGACCTCAACCTTTGATATGCACAAGGAAAATGTAATGAGAGACTTGCTATAGAATCTGGTGCCTAGAAGTGACAAATTGCAAGCTTTTATGACCCATTGTGAAGGTGAAGTCTCAAACTTTCATCAGCAAAATTGAGCAACTGAAATGAGCTTGGAAGCTGAGACATGCAAGGAAAGGAAAACTGAGTCTAACCAGAAACAGGTTGATAAAAGCAGCTTAATTACACATTCTTGCTAGCTAAAAGTGAGATGGCAATGGAGGAACACAAAATATACCATAAGAGCATCCACACACAATTGAAATGCCATCATTGGCTGGGAAAATCAATTTGCTTCCCCCCCAAATCAGCACGGCTTGAGAAAAGGTGCTCTGGTGATTTAGTCATTGCTAAATTCAGGTAGAACCAGGAAGGATCCAAGTGTTCACAATCATAAGAAAATAAATTAGATTAAACTCTCCCAAGCTGTCACAGCTTCCAAAAAGGCTTACTTTGGATTTTGGCTACAGGATAAAGCACAGGCACAGCACAAAACAGAAAGCTTATCTTTAAGAGCTTGCATCTTTTTAATTGCCAGAATGTTAACTGTAGGAGATTGCAGCACTGAAAACAAGTCAGTTAATATTTTCAAGTGCCAGAGATTTTACCCAGATTTCTGACACCATATCTCATGCAGTTAATAAGTTTCATGCTGATTATTAAACTGAACAATATAGAATATCATGCTGTTGGCAAAAATCCCCATTATCATTAATAAGATTAGAAATTTGCCTCTAAAAAGGAATAAACAGCTCTAAGCAATTGATCTGTGCCTCCAGAAGACTAATAATGTGGAAAAGCAAGTGATTTGTCCCATCAGCCTCTGTTCTAGCTCCTATTCTAGCAGCAAAAGATCATTTCTAACAATCAAAAATCTCTACAGATGGAGCAAATGTTAACTTTTAGAAGTTGTTCAGCTAGATCAGAGCATGATATGGGAAACACTGTCCCTTACCACCATCATCATTGACAGCTTCAGAACAGAAAGTTAGAGTCAAATCCAATGATTCTGGGGGTTCTGCTGGAGGCAGAGCTTTTCTAAACAAGCTGAATATGTGCGTGCCAAGAACTGAGACTCTCTGGAATGTCAAGTTAGGTACCTGAAGGCAGAGACACCCAAAGTCACTAGTAAAGCTTAAAAAGCGTAAGCATAATTCCCAACACCCACACAATCTCTCTCTCTCTCTCAGAAAAGCCCACACTGGCAAATTGAGAATAAATCACTCCTCGCAGAAAGTCTTAAATGACAGGATTTGGCTGCAGTGCCTACAATTCTTCACTGAAATGTTACATCATGTCACTTTTTATTGTCCTGTGTGCATGCAAATGTGTACAAGATAAGTGCTGCTGCTGCAGATGAGGAGATGAACAACTGCACTTCCTAAGCTTGAATCCTTTAAAAAAATCATTGATATAATGAAATCTAATTAAGCACAAGCTTAGTGGGGTGTTTTTTTTTTGTTTGTTTGTTTTTTTATTTTAGGAGAAGGGATAAAAGCAGAACTCAGACAAATTGTGAGCCAAAAAACCCCCAAACCCCACCTAGAAAAAAAAAACCCTTTTCAGTGTCATCATAGCAACAAAGTTTAAGGAAGGAAAACGTATCAGTAGCAGAACGTTTTAAAAGATCTCACAGTAAAATCCAGAAACAAAAACCTAGAGGAAAAGCAGATGTAATTGTTCTGAGTACACTCTCAAACTGAGACCAACCAAACTGAGGGTTAATAATCAATACTCTTTAGGCATGTCAAAGCTTCACCTTCTAGCTATAAAAAATCCAGCGGTGGATCCTGTATTTGTATGTGGAATTTTGGCAGCAGAGCAGATATATCTTCATCAGCACTTTGTGTCTGCCTGCCCCCTCAGTTCAGTTCTTATTGTCATTTTGCAATATATTAATGATCCAAATCATCGAGTGATTCCAGTTAGGCTGCAAGAGGCTCTCTGAAGTAGGCAGCACTCCTTAAAATGATAGATTGCAAGAATCATGGCCTCTTTACTGAAAGCAAAACATCAGAAAACTGCCTTAAAAATGGCAGAAGAGGAGGGACTGAAGATAAAAAGTGCTTCATTAGCAAGGAATCAACTGTTTGAGGGGGCAGCATCATTTTATATTTTTTTCTGCAAGGCTTATCTGTGTATTAATGATCATGCAGGCATTAAATATCAGGCACCCAGGAATGTAGAGTGTTAAGAAAAGATTATTACAGAAGAGATGGACTTAAATGATCTTAAAACTTAACTCTTAAGAGGTTTTCTGTACACCAGAAAAATACACAGTGTTTTTCTTTCATTGTAACTCCTAAACACAAACATGTAAATTCAATAAACTTAATTCTAGGGACTCTGGAGACAAGAGGAAATTGTGTAGGTACTGAAGAGATTTCTTGAGCAAGACCTGGATCAGCAAGTCTTTCTGAGGCTGCCAATGGAAAAACCATTCGTTTGGCACACCTTAAACAGTCTGAAACTTGAAGTGTTAAATAAAAACAGCATCATTCACAGGCTGATTAAAACAAACACTGCTTTTCTCCCTTCCTCTCCGATTCTCCCTCCCTTTTATTTCATTGGATTTGCTGCAGAACTGACCAAATCTCATTCCTTTCAACTTCCCTGAAAAGCTCTTTAATTGCTTTCTGCTACTGCAATTAGTAAATGCAACATGGTGGCCATTATTATATTTCCAGGCACTCTACAGATTTTCTGAAAATAAACCAGACTGATGAAAACCATGGATGCACAAACAATCTGTAAAGTTTAATGCTTCCATTCATTAGGCTACCCGAGTAAGAAAAATAACATTAATATGGATAAGTCCTTCAACTTCCTCCATTAATAGCTGGTCTTAATTCACAGGTGCCTTTTTAATCTCTCCTGAATTCCTCTAGAACCTAATGAATACATGTAATAATAACATCAATTCAGAATTTAATCCTGATTCTAGTCTGTCTTAAATTAGACCTCAGTCATTAAGAGATTACAGGATAGTGAATGATGGTTAATCAATGTGTTTAATTTGGCCCCATTATTTATTTGATACAGTTTCTCACATAGTGACTATAAATCTTTTCCCCTCCAAGCTTGGCCACCAGAAGCAATCCTGAAATATTGAGCGAAAAAATATTAGATTTGATGATCCTCTGAAGTGCAGGTTAAAATATAATTAATCTCTGTGCATGTGCACAAACCTTTCAGACCAATGCATATATGCACATATGTAATTCATATACAGCAAACACTTCAGGTAAGATTTATTGTGCTTTATTTTTTGTCTCTGTTAACTCTTAGCCCTATCAGTCAAGATTTCCCAGCACTTACCACAGAATTAGCCCTAAGCATCAGGAAATCACATTTCTTGGTGCCAAGGGTTTAAAAAGATTCTAATTCAGCTATTAAACTGGAGGCAGCGTGTGCCAGCCCCACAGTGCATTCACCCATTAATTCTGTCCCCTGGAAAAAATGAGTACCTCTTGCACCAGGCTGATAAAATGAGGAAACACGCTGATTATGTCTGTGGCAGCTATTCTTGACCCAACCAACAGTGACAGTCATCAAACCGCAGCACCTAGAGCGCTGCAAGCTGTGTGAGCTAACCCAAGACATCATTAATTCTAAACACCAGAGCTCTCGTCCAGATACTGGAGTTCAGAGAAGCTTAAAAACAAATCCCTTTGGTGGGTGGAATTTCTGTGTGCTGCTCATAATCACTTCACTGACAGCATTTGGAAGTTATTTCTCTAGCTGGACTGGTCAAACGTGAGAAGCAAAGTGCCAGTGTCTTTCACTGGATTGCTCAAAATTGGACCTCGGATTCAATTAATAATGTTAGATGGACAGAGATCAAATGGATTGAGAGACTAGCTGGTTTTCAAGGGTTTTTAAATCACTTTTAGCAGGACAGGATGGAGGAAACAAAGTAGCTGTGAATGCTGCAGACTGGATGATTTGTCCAGCCAGAATCTGAAAGTGTACATTGTTCAGAACAGGAAAAATAGAGGGGGAAAAACAACACAGTATTACAAGAGCCCTTGCAACCTAATCCTATCAAGTCTTTGGGAAGACACAAACTATTCAGAGGGGGCTTGGGACCTGCATTTCTTGGAAGTTAATGCATGAGATAGGATTAAGGAGGTGTCCCATGGGATTACTGTACATTAAGCTTCCATTGTAGCTTAGTGAAGGATTTGTTCCCTCAAAGAGGTGATGTACTTCATGCTGGTGTGTGTGCACTGTGTGACTTACTCTTAGCAGGAAAATTACAGCTTACAACACTGTAATGAGACTGCCAAAGACACACTCTAAGCCTGGGAGGTACAGCTCTAACATCAGGGGCAGAAAAAGATGGAGGAGAACCAGCCTACAGCTAGTGGTTTTCTTCTCCTTTGTGTCAGAGGTAAGGATTTGGCTGTATCATTATGACATAGTTGATACCAAAGCCTTACCTTGAGGAAAAAATTGGTTCAGCACATTTTTGTGTTCTCTTCTTGTGTAGATTCATCATGGTTATTTCCATTGCCCAGTTTAATCATAGATTCAAAGCATTCTTAAGACAGGAGATCTCTGTATAGCTGTCCCAGAAGCCAAGAGTATTTTGGAAACAAAATGTGCTTTCTTGTTAAGTGCTACCCTAAAATTTCTCATTTGTACCTCTCTGCTCATCTGTGAAAAAAAAATCCCCAGGCAGACACACATGCATTTTTTCATGGAGATGAGTATCCAAATGGTATCTCAGAAAATATTTAGGTTATGGACAAAATACCAGGTACAAAATACCACAGAAGTGCACTACACAGTCTTCCAGTTTGTATTTCTAAAGACAAATGTGCAAAAAGCCAGTTGCTGAGTCCTGCATAGAGGAAAACCACAAAAATGTTTGTGAGTAATTTTGTGATTTCATCTTTCCTTTCAGGCATAAAGAAAGTAACCAGAACTTCAGTAGAGCTCAGGATATTTAATTTGATGAACTGTCCTGAAATACTGGTAATAAATATGAGCTAAACAGCACTAAGCTCCCACAGTGACATCTCAGTCCATTCAGGGCTCACTGGGTACCCCACCAGTTTAATCTCTGACTTCTTATTTCAATAAATACATTCTGAACTCCTTTGAAAATATGGCTGATTGGAATGGGAGTAGAATCAACTATTCAGTACAGAAACATCTAAGGCAGACAAATGGTTTGAATTTGTAATAATCCAATTTTTCTCCTTTAACCAAAATTTTGGGGTGCTGCTTTCCAGTAGCAAGTATTTTAGTTTTGGTTGAAATGTTATTCAGATTTTTGTTGATTTTTCAAAATGGAAGAACATGTGTTGCCTTAGCAATGGAATTTCCTGCTGTGTTATTGTCACAATTTCTGCATTCTTATTTATTTGCCCCCAGCAGCAGAGCTAAGAAATTTTTGCTTGCTCATTCTCCCCTTAAGAAATTTTACTAGTTAATAAATAAGGCTTAGCCTTGTTGCAGGGGTCTGTCCCTCAATAGTTACTATTCTCTTTCTGACTCAAAGACCAGCTGCAATGAAAACAATGCCCTCTCGTTCCTCCCAGCACTTAAAAAGGTTTATAGATCTCCAGCCTCCTACAACTCAGCAGAAAACTGCTCGCACTTGACAGTCTTCAGAAATCAGCATTGTTTCCACCCTCACTAAACCTGTCAGGCACACAAGGTCAGGAAATGAGGAGAGCTGATGTCACCTGAATCATTACCACCTCTGCTAAGACCTCTCACCACACTCCTCTCTTCCAAAGAAAGCCGCTATACCCAAGAGTATAGACTTTGAAGTCTTTTAAAACTGTCATAAAATAGTTTCTGGAAACTGTTTGGAGAACTACAAAGAACTCAAACACTTCAAATCTGTAAACTCATGAATACCTTCTCACCAGAGTTGTCAAACTGCAACAGAGCTTTGCAACAGGCTCATGAATATGAGCACCTCTGCAGTAGTCTCTAATAGGTGTTTTTATTTTCTGGATGTGATTCTACAAGGACAGCAATAATGAATTTTTCAAAACTATCTAGACTCTACCTACTAGTTGTGCTAATTAAAAATCACTGTGTAAGTCTGCGAGACAGCTCAGAGAAAGCAGTTTGCTCTCTGAATAACATGGTATGTGCTCCTAAAAACAATGTTCAAGGGAAAACAGGAAGATTAATTCCATCAAGTGCCTTTGAGACAGAAACATTGTTTCTGTTCTGTTTTAAAAATCATAGAAGCTGTTCATGACAGAATGTAAGCAAAAGGCTTTCAGTGAACTGATGTACTTTCTCTGGTGCCTGTAGGTAGCTGAGATGACCCCATGGAAAGTAATCATAGTTCCAAGACAATGAAGCAGCTCTAATTAAGCAGGAGCACACATGCTGCATGCCACTGACTGCCACAACTGTACAAAATGCAGTTACAGGTCATATCTATAAAATCAGACACATTTCAATATATATATCATATGAATATATGTATATATTACCCTGGTCCCCATCTCACAGCAGCATCATTATTCACCTGAAATCCTGAGCTTCTCCCCACCAAGCTTTCACATCCACAGGTTGTACCAGTGAGACATTGCCCTGACCTCCCCAGCCAGACACGGCGTGGCTGCTGGCTGTCCCTGTGCTGTGCAGTGTTAATGTGACAAAGCAAACTCAGGCCACAGCAAAGGCTGCTCTCAGTCCCTGTGGCTGCACTCTTTGGGCAGAGGCAGCTCCCAGTGCTCGAGCTGCAAGTCACCTGGCCACAAGTCACCTCTAAACAGGAGCTATTTGGTTGTGGGATTGTGGTGCCAAGCCCAGGCTTACAGGGGATGAGCTTTTCCTCAGCAAGGCCTGGTGGGTTGGGTTTAGCATCATGCTGACACCCAGAACGTGTACCAAACACCAGCTCTGGTCTGGCATCCCTGAAAACTGCTCAACTTTCCTTTTACCTTTGCCAAATCAAATCCATATTGATTAAAATTCTCCCTTTCTTCAACAGGAGGTTTTGAGCTGATTTCAGCTGTGATAAGTTTAGAAACCCCATGTATTTTCTTTGGTCAGCTACAGCCCTCCCCTCCCCACTCTAAGCAGACCACTTTATAATGCATTCACCCTTTTGTTAATGATAACGTTAAAAAAAAAATCAATGGCTCAATTAACAATCAGGAATGGAGCTTCCAGGCAACAAGCCCCATGATCAATAACTTATGTTCAGTGAAATTAAAGGTACTTGTTAAGTCAAGTGTTAAAAGCTGCACACACTTAATATGGGAATATCAGTCACAGTTTGGCAGTTTAACTTGAGAAAATCAGTAAGTACCAAGTTCCCATACTATGTTCCACACCAATGAGTAATTATTGAAGCATAAATATTCACACAAATTCATTTATGTAATAAATTTTCTAATCCCCCAATACACAGCAGTAGTGCTGAGTCGACATAAGCTTTCACTTTTGTTATGAGTTACACTTTTAAAATATGAATCCAAAATGAAGTTGGCAAAACCAAATTCACAGCTTGCACAAAGGTAGTTCCCAGTGGTTTGAAGTAACATCAGTGCACGATGGCCTGGCTGCTGTGAATGACAAAATTTTCCATCAGCATAAAGGGACGTGATAATATTTCTTCCAATAAATTTCTCTGAAGCTGCCAAAATATGCTCAAATGAAATAAAATGCATTCATTTTATGGGGCAGGTGAAAGCAAGGATTCGCATGGCACAGGATAAGTGACATGAAAATGTTTGAGCCCTTTGGAAGAGTTATGAACATGCATTGTGATATTGAAATTAAGAAACCTGTACAGACGTAACCTGACTTATCCTGTTACTAAATTCCTACCACATTTTGTAAGATGGTGGTTTAGGGGGAGATTTTTCAAAGGCATGAAGGCAGTGAAATGCTCAACTCTCAGTGGAAGCCTGGGTAAATCAGATGTCTCATTCTCATTTATGCAATCTAAAATCTCCCGCTTAACTTTTATACATTTGCTCTCAGTAGAGCTTTTCTTTGAGAGGAGAACATTTAGAGCAATGTCAAAACTGACTCCTACATCAAGCTTGTGACAAAATTCATCTCATGGTCAATAGCCTTGTTTTTAGAGCTCCACTGATAACAGATGATTTAGCAGCATACTCCTACTCTGGGAATAGCCAAATTGAAGGCTGCTCTTCCGATTTCACTGAACTGCTTCTACTCAAAGTAGGGAATATTCAGAGGGCAATTTATCCTTGTTCAAAACTTTAAAAAATAAATAAAATGAATGAAGAGAAATCTTTGCATGGCTCATTTTGCATATCAAGGACTCTTTCTTACTGCAATCTGGTGTATACCATACTCTTTTCCAAAGTGCACGGAAGCCTCGTGAGGCCTGAATTCCTCAAGCAGTAATAGAGAATATGGGGATGGGGGTGTGATGAGGTGGCAGGGTGATTCTCTTCATTTAATGAGTTACCCCTTTCTTCAGTGTCTTATGATCATATCTTGGGCACTGCTGACTGCACTTTGCTGGGTACCTAATCAACAAAAATCAACCATCTGAAATTGCACGGACAGCATTCCATCTCCATCAAAAATCATTTTCCTCTGGAGCTCCATTAATCTCTTCATCATTGTTTAACCCAAAAAGAAACTTCTGTTGTAAGAGATATCAGCCTTTGCTTTTAAATTATAATTAAAGCTGTGCAATGTTCACTTTGCAGGAAGCAGCTAAGACTACGGTAAGTATTTGGTTTTCCAGGACAATTTTCCCATGCAGAATTAAACAATGCGCCTTGACTACATGCAGAGGGATGAGCAACTGATGAATGAGTGTGGATAACCCTATTTGCTAACAGAAAAACACCTTACCTTTTGATCTTGCTCAAGGAACTCATTCTCAGCCCTCATGAATAAGCCTCCTGCCTTGAGGGAATCAGAATCCCAACCCCAACTGTTCCCAGGCCAGGCTGGGACACAAATACATGGCAGATGGGTGGAAAGCTTCTTTCTACAAGCTACAGATAAATTTTAGGGCTGGAAATAAAGACTCCTGTTTCTGAGAGAACAGGCCTTTCATTTGCTGCCTCCCCAGCAGATTCTTATAGCCCAGCCTCAGCATCACAAACTTTTGGCTCAAACTGTTTTACAGGAACACTTTGAGCCCTTATTGCACCCTATTCTATTGCCCTGGCCATTTTAATCCAAATCCCTCAGTCTCTAATCCTCTCACTCATCCTCCTCTCCAAATCAGGCATGCTGCAAAAGACATTTCCCAGGGTGGGTGTAGAGTGTTAACCCATAAACAGGGTGAAAGAGACACAGTGGGCACCAAGAAATGCATCCCTGCTGGCTGGTGTGCTGGTGGTGTCTGCTCTGCATGAAGGGTGAGTCTGGTCTCCTGAGGATACCCTGATATGCTCAAGTAGAGAAGACGTTTGGGAGGCAGGGAGCAAAAGACCCAGAAAATGGCATATCTAGGTCAGTAGAAAAGACTGGGAGAGCAGCAGGAAAGCTGCTGACAGCAGGGAATAAAAGCTCAGCTGATGGTTGTCATGATCCCGCAGGAATCCTTGCTCTGCCCAGCGGCTGCACTGCAGCCTCTCAGCACAGCTGCCCTCCCTTTTCACTGTGCACAGGTTGTCCTGCACAGCATGGGGAATTACCCAGACAAAAAAGAATCCTCCAAAAATTAGGATTCCATAACTAACCTAGTGGAGAGAGGTCCTTGCTGCTTCTCCACTCCAGATTAACACACCCCAGATATGTTGCCTGCAGTGAAGATTTACTATGGCATGGGCTATCACCCACAGGGCCAATTCTGACTGCAGCAGCTCTGGAAAGACAGTATATCACACAGAAGGAAAAAACAGCCTTGTGACACAAAGCCAGCAGTGGGTTCAGTTGTTGTTTGCACTGGGAGCAACACTGATGTTTCCTCTCGTGCCTCTTCTGCTAACAAAAAAATAAGACTGCAGCAGGAGTTATTACCTGCCTGCTCTACTTTCAGAAGCATGGGACAATCTGTGAGCTGCATAACTCCCCACACTAAATATTTAAAACAAAGCTAAGCCATTGAATGAACAAACAAAAACACTGCGAAAGAAGTGAAACCTAATTCACAGTGACAGGTTCTAACAATTTCCTCTGTCCTCAACTCCTTCACAGCACTTTCCTTTTGTACATGGAACAAATACAGGGATGTTGCACATTTAAAGGTGAGGTGAAGAGAAAAAAAAAAAAGGCAAAAAACCCCACAACAGCCAAGGACCATTGCTATTTTGGGAAACAAAGAACAAAGGACTGTCTTGAGTAAATGCTGGTTTAAACTTCTTGATAACATCCAACTACAACTACTTGACTGGAAACAGAATTTCTTTCATCCATATATATATTATACATATCTGTTATATATAAGATAATATATACACTATGTATTTTTTATATCCAGGACTATATAGGTTAGGATCACTACAACAGCCTTCTCTAAGCTTAAGTTATCTAATCAACACAAGACAAAGTTTAGAAACACTTGGGAACAGACAATAACCTGCCTTTGTCAATCCTCTACCACCATGATCAACAAAGTTAAGCTAGACACAGCTCTTGTGTATCAAGCTAACCACAGGATCTGTTCTTCAGAGCTATACACAATACCTTTGACTGACTTTGACAGCACTTTTCAGTACTCAGTGTTTGCTGATGTACATTGCAATACCTGCTCCAGAATTTTTCATGTCTGACAAACTTTCTGGGAACAAATCTCTCAAATGTGCCCTTCCATGGAGGCAAGGGAGAGGTCATTTCATGCTCAAGTCATTTTAAGTTCCTCCTAATTGCACTTTTGAAAGATTTCTCACAATTGTCACTGCTTAACTTTCAAGTTCTTGAGAAACCCATTCTCTTCCAATCCTTGTGGCCCCAGTGAGAAATATTACCCAGGTGTTTTATGCATTCATGTTTCTCCCAGGAAATCTGAGGGAAGGCTAACAGATGCAGAACTTGAGCAGTATCAAACCTTTGTATGGTCTGTTTTACTGCCTGCCTTGCAAACAGCAAACAGCAGAAGCAATTTCAGTTTTCAAAATCACAGCTGCTCTTTGGGCTTGTCAACACAAGATGGCATATACTTTACACACATCTGACAAGCATGATGGATACTGGAAAGCAAGAAGGTTTTTTTGTGTATTATTTTCACGTTGCCCCTCTACAGAACAGTCTTACTGGTGTCATATAATTTGTGTTCTGTTAGAAACTGGAAAAATAGATTATCAAAATGCGTTTATGACATAGAGAAGTCCCAGACTCAAACATGTCCTATTTTGGCAGGGCCTTTTCCCAGCCCTTTGCAGGACAGTCCCAGGCAGTCGGCATAACAACCTCCTTCAGGTACCTTGAGAACGAGCAAACATCATTCCTGGCAAACCTCTAATGTCACAGAAACAAATCAGGATGTCAGAGCAGAAAATTGGGACCCAAGTGCAGGAGCCATAAATCTGTCCCATCCTGATTGAATGAGTTGTGCCCTGAAGGATTGCAGAGTGCTGAATGGTTTTTGCCTGTCAGCTCTCTGGTGCAGGCTGAGGGGGAAGAGAGTTATGGACAGAGGGTCGAGGTGAGCCCTCTTAAGGGCCCAGTGGAGAGAGGAGATGAAAATTCTGAGTCTGGACCAGACTCAGAATAGCTGAGGAGAGAAATCAAACAATTGGACTGACTGGTATATTACTCAGTATGATATACTTTGAGTTGGGTTTTTAAAAAACACTTAAGGATGTAAATGCATTATGGAAAGGCCTAAAGAAGGAAAAGAGAATAATAATAAATCCCAGCAGAGTTAAGCAGAATTGGCTGAACAGAGAAGTCTCCAGAAAGACAATGTGGTAATGCAGTTGTGAGTTAAAACAACAGCTTCATTTTTTACTATGGAAGAGGTATTGCTTATTTTAAGCTACTGTTCGGTAACTGATGGTTCACAGAATGAAAAAACTGCTTAATAACAAAGAGCTTCTAGATATCTCCTGAAATATTTAGTGGGGAATGCATGTAAAGTGCAGCTATCTGTTCTGGTGTGGGTAGTCAGAGTAGATCATTTATTTATTTAGAGAGAAGAGTGGGAAAAGCAATTTGGATCTGGAGGAGAGAATGAGACTCAGGCTTGAAAATTCTTGCCTCACTTTGGAAAATAAGGCTTAAGAATCTATGTCACACTTGTGCAGCCCCAGTATTTCTACAGCTGATGGCAACTGGCAACTGCCTGCCTGAACACTCCCAGTGTCTTCCAGGGCAAAGCCAGGCATTTTATTTTAAACTTTTTTCTTAACTGGCTCAACCTAATCCAGTCTGACAATCTGTTATGGTGGCATAGCTAATAGGGATTGTAACAAACAGCAGGGGGTTGTAACATCTTAAACAAATGCATCTGTTCCCAAACTGTATTTGCATGTGATATTATTATGTTGAAAAATTGATCTTGCAGTCTTTCTTCATGTGGCTTATGAGTTTCAGAGTTGATATTTTGTGCTTCATGCACAAAGTGATGATGATGCACTGAGTGATGCTGGGCTCTTTGGATTCTTCTTTTCCCACAAAAGTACAGAACAAGACTCCAGGGGATACTATTTTTACAATGTTAAGAAAGTTACCGCTCCTCCAATTCGAAGCATTAAGTAAAACATGGCAAGCTGATATTATTTAAAATATTCCTAGAGGGAAATACCTCTGGAAGCATCAAAACCTCAAGCTTGTTTTCATTACAGGTAATAGAAATTTTGCCATTGACTTAACTGGGAAAAGAAAGTGGATTCTAGTAAGGCAAAGGTGATATCATTTGGCCAGGCATTCCAACTGCTGTGTTATAACTTGCAAATGTCTAATATAGAGCAGAACTGGCGGGGAAATACCTCTGAAAGATAGGAGATGTTATATCAGACTTATTGGCTCTCTAAAAGTGAAATAATTCTTGGGAGCCACTGAATTTTCACCAATGCCACTGCAGTTCACAGGAGTTTTTTTCTTACAAGCTCACCCACTGCATGGCTCCTTTCCCAGACACATCTGTAAAGAATAAATCCCAGCTGGGCACCCTTTGGGCTCCCAGGAATGGAATTTCTTCAATTTCAGAGAGCCAGGTGTTGTTGAAATTAGCTATAAGTATCTCCAGTATAGCCTCCTGTGTAGAAAAGCACAGAATGTGGGATCTTGTTCTCGGAGAGCTTAAAGAGTCTGAGGAGCAGAGTAAGCAGTCTAAGGAACCTGACCAAAATGTTACTTGTATTACACATGAATGCCAAGTTAGGATGCCTATGCTTGGGGATGAACAGAAAAAATAAGAGTTTAACACTCCTATGACACCCTGTGCACATCCTCAAGCTGCAACGTTCTTGTCAGGCTCCTCTTATCAACACCAATCCTTTCTTGTGGGCTGAGCACAAAACTGCTGAGCTCCAGCTGCAGCCACCACGAAGGATGTCCTGCTGCAGTTGCTGCACAAGCAGGATGGACAGGAATGGTTTTTTACCAGCATCTTGTGAAAACCCGCTGGACTGCACAAACTCTTTTCTTGGGTTGAAAAGATTTAATTGTCTTGAATCATTCTGCATTAACAAGGCTGATTTACTCAACACAAGCCAATTATTGGGCAGAGTAACAGCCCACTGCCTCATTTTCCACTCCTGTTTCAGTGATTCTCATCTCCTCACGTACATGACTACTACAATAAGAGGAAAATTGGAAAGCAAAAATCTGGCTTTTAAGAGGACAACGTGCAGAACCATCTTTATCAGTTTCTGCCTTGCTCATGGAAGCCAAAGCCTTGCAGGGTACCTGCCAAAGCTTGAACACTGTGAAGGTGGGGCTGGGAAAAATTCAACAGAGCTGAGCATTAAATTCCTTACTGTGGTAGCCTTTCTGTTTTTACCACCTTCCCTACTTTTCTTCTGCCAAAGATGTAGTAAGTTATTTCAGATATGCATTTCTAGTTATTTTATAATCAAAAAGACACTGAATGAATTCTTGTTTACTCACATAAATTTTTAACTTGACATATATGCAATTTTCTTGTTTTGAGTGGTGGAACAGAAGAAGAGATCTGAAGTGATGAATGTGCACACAAGGGAAAAAGAATGGACAGACAGGAAGATCCCTCAAGGCCAAAGGACTCTTCTACTGAGAGATATTATCTTTGAAAAGCAGGTCTTACACCAAGATATTTTTATGTCACTTTGGCAGCATAAAGGGTTCTCAACACAAGGAATTGGACTCCTGAGAACAAATCCTACAAGAAGAGTGTCAGTAATTGATGAAACAATGTCTGAAGTCTCCTCCAGCTTTGCAGCCAGTACAGGAGTTGGATTAAAATGAAATCTGAATGTACTGAGCTAATGGCTTTTCTTCTTCCCTGGTAGAAAAATTCCAGCAAAGTGGCAAAACCAGATGACAGGCACTGAGACATCAGAGAAAAGAAAAGCCTTTGTGTTTTTTCACATCCAAGTTGAAATCACAGCACAGCATTTTGGTTTGCCTTTGCTCTTTGGCCACAGCACCACAGCAGTGCTCAGAAACCAGGGGCACAGAAAGGCCAACCCCATTCCTGGCCCACTCCAGCTGCACCTCTGGCCTTGCCTCTCCAAAGAAACTAAAACTCTGCAATGCCCTGCCTACGGAATATATTCAACAGTGTTACACAAAAGGATCTCATAAACTCCCCAGAGACTGTCCCTGCATATGGACCCTGCAGAAGACTGGACAACGAACATAGGAGAGGCAAAAGAAGAACTTGCAACACCAGCAAAATGATTAAAATTTTTAAGAAAATTTCTAGAATAATTTTCTTTAAAAACATCCAGGATAAACAACAGATGCACATAACAACCTTTAGAGAACTGCATTTTCTCAGTTTTATTATTGCTTATTCCTTTTAAAGAACAACACACATGTTCAACAAGATCTATTTTTTCCTCTTCTCCAATTCTCTAGCAAACCAGAATAAAACACTTCCCTTCATTTAGGTTCAACTGACCAATTAAAAAAAAATTAAAATATATGTATCAAGAGAAAGTTGGATTAAAAGATTCTGCCTTGACTTTTGGAACATTCATTCACAGCAAGTACCCAGAAAATCCAAAGTGCTTTTCTGCCTCAACGAACCTCAATTAGTTACTCCTCAATTCCAATATTAAATGTATGATGAGAGAGAGGAACATGAAGGTTAAGGTACATTCACCCCAACCTGGACACAGCCAAGAATCTGAATGAAATAAAAGCTTCCTTCAGTATGGAAGTTATAACTTAAACCAACAAAACTGTGACTGCTTCTTTGATCTTTTCCTGTCATGATCTAATTATTAAAACACAGGCTCTGATTCCTGTCTTAGTTACACTGATTCATACCAGCAGTAGCTCCACTCGTTTTAAATCAAGACCTGAAGAACATACTGTAGTTCTTTTCAGAATCATGGCATTTTTGTTTGGAAGGTGTGCTGGATATTTTCCTACCACCTATAATTGGAGCAAATCACCAATTTTTATGATTTGAGAGAGATTCTAAGACTCTCAAAAGTTTTATCATCATTGCATGGAGGTATGCCTGAGCTGAGCAGTCCTACATGGAGCAGAAAAAAACACTGAGGGTTGGTGGCCATGAAAACAAAGCTCTCTTGTAATTTGGTAATTTTTTTCCTCCTTGTCACAGAGCTCTTACAGGATGAAAGATTTTCGGCATCCGTTTTCTTGGTGATCACTAAAGTTTTGGGGTTTTTTTTGAGAAGCTGAAGTCCATAGGGGCTGTACTCTGAATATCAACACAGAGAAACATATTCCCTGAAAAATCAGCCCCAAAGATCTCCAGCTGGGAACACAGAGTTGGTTGTTATTTCAGGTTTTGTCTGATTTCAAAGTACATTTGCTGCCTATGTCTGGTGCCTCTGACACCTGCTCTTAGTCGGTGTCTTTCAAACATGACTCTTAAACAAATGGCCCAGAATGTGCCTCATCTTCAGTCCAAGCCACATCCCAGCTGCTATCTCAGCAGGCACCAGGGACATTTATGTCAGGTGATGAAAATTTTCAGGGTTATGGTTGTGGTGACCATCTCAGCTCCATTTGCAGTGGCTTGATCTCAGAACTGTTGACCATCTATCTCAGAACAGTTGTTTTCCTGTGCCTTGTTACCTTACTTTCTCCTGGAAAATTGTAGTTCGTGTGTTTGTGGGCAGGTAGAGGCAGTGAGTGACTCCCAAGGTTGTTTTGGTTGGTTTTTTTTAAGATTCCAAAGCAGGACTTTTGCATTTTAAAACAGCCTTTTTTGTTAACTTCTGTAAGACATGAAGGGAGCATTTCCACCACCTCAACAACTTTCCTCTTCCTAAAATGTCTCTGTGTTATTTCTTCTACAGAAGAGTTACATCAAAACTTTCCCTGAGCCTCTTCAGAGCACTTTACTCAGAAAAGCAGCTATCAGATCAAAAAGGGCTTCTGTTTATTAGTTCAATCTCCTTCATTAGATTCCCTCTGTCATGTGTTTTCCCACACAAACAGTGATAAAAAAATCTGCTAAAATCCACTGGCAGCTGTGGCTGTGATAGACTTTCCCTTAATCCGATTAGCTGCCGCCTCCCTGTTCGCACCAGTTTCTGTGAGCAGTTACCATATTACACTACAATCTGCTGATTTCATCTGCACTGGCATCAGGCAGCATTCAAAGAAAGTCTGGCCTCATAATAACAGGCTTTGAGAGCCAGGAATCTCCTCTCCACACATACGCAGAGGCTGCTGTCTCTCAAATTGTAAAAATCTGGCTGATCCAGGAATTCAGCTCTGAATGAACAGGGCATTCCCACAAACAGCCACCTGAAACTGCTGTCACCCAAACAATTCTCTGCTCAGGCTTGCCTTTTTTCAGCTCTTACATTGAGATGCTTAAATTTGCTGAGATGCTGAAAGAAAACTCGTCCTCGTTCAGTCTTCTGGCTTGTGGAAAAAAAAAAGGAAATGTTTCTTCAGATTGGAAGGGAAAAAAGCAGCTTATGTTTGAACACAGAAATCTTGTTCATGTCTGCTCAGCTCCTCACTTGTGAGTGCTCACACTCACATTTCCTGCTCCCAGTAGTCCAAAGGGATACACTGAGTGCATGAGAGAACCAGAAAGGAAAGGCAGGTTTGCAAACTCCTTCCTGACTCATGGCCAGATTCTGGGGGAAAAGCTGAGAACAGGGTAGAGAGAGAGAGAGTGAGAGTGGAGTCAAACAGACTTCGACTCTACACAGCCTAGGGCACATCTGAAGAGATCTAAGTTTAAATAGAATTTGTAGATTTAAGGTGGATCTTGAAAGAAAATTCTTGCCTTCTAATCATAATGATTTTGTCCTTCCGGCCTTCTAAATCCATCCTTCTTCACATCTGTGAACTAAAAGTCACAGATGTAGCTCCCCAAAAAAATGCTACTTAATTTCCTCTCTCCACCTACCAATTTTGAAACCTTTTTTTTTCTTCTAAATTTTATTGCTTAAAAAAAGAAAAAAAAATGGCAGGGCACCAAGTCACAGAGGAATTTTTGGAAGAGATATGGAAATTAGGGCTAATAATACAGTATATAAATGCTGCAAGATGCCAGGTTAGGAAATAGGCAGCAGACTCATTCCAGGGAAAAAACAAAATGGTTGTTGTTGTTCCTGAATGGTGTGAGAAAGGTTTTTCACCCTGTACATGCCCTTGGTCTCTGAGCAAGTAGTTTCCTTCTGAATCCAAGGAGTATGGCTCTGTCAATGATCCTGACAGTACAGCATTTTTCTTTTAATCTGTCTGGGTTTTGAACCCAAACCAGCAAAACTACAAGAAGAACAACAAAAAGACCAAACCGGTTTAATCTTCAGAACTATCTGCTTCTAAGAACCTTTGGCTTTGCTAGTTTGAACTTGTGAAATTTTTCAAAATTATCAAGGGAAAAGCTCCACTGAGGATGTTCCACATTGGCCAATTCCAATACTAGAAACAATGGGGTGCATTTATTGACTCTGGGCAATGCCTTGGCCCTGAGCTGGATCCCCAACATCCCCAGGAGTTCAGGTGTGGCAGTGCAGTGATGAAACTCTTTAAAATGTCAATTGCAGGAGAAGAGTGAGCACAAGAGCAAGAAGGCACAACTACACTCAGAGCATCCTTTAACATTAACTGTTTCTTCTTTGCCATTTTCCAATTCTCCCACAGCAGTCCACAGCTCTAAAGACATTACAATTCAGGTCTAAGTATTACATGCTATCTAGCAGGATGGTTTAACTCTGTCAGCATTTCCCTTGTCCTAGTTTTTTGCAGATGGAGAATTTCAGCACATTTGATAACTTAATTACCATTTTAGCTCGGATAGAAAGGCAAACTCCAGCAAAAATGGCCCACCAAAGTTTTTTCCAGCTTGGTCCTAGCTGGCAGTTTAAGAGCCTTAAAATAAATATATAATGAAGTTGAAATATAATTATGATTATATATTATTAGTAATATACTATTCATCATAATAATATATATTATATACATAATAATATAATATAATATACATTATTACAAGAACATAATATATCATTATTATAATAATGCCTTATTTACAGTAGGGAAATGTATATAATGTACCACTATAACTCACCAAAAATATTTTTACTAATAGCCAATTTAGACTTGACACTGGGAATTAAGAATAGAAAAAGAAATTGAAAATTTCAGTTACATAATCTGTTGTTCTTGGAAAAAGAAACTCTCTTATGAGCTTGTTTTTTGCTCACGATCTAAACAGAGTCATTGAAACAACACCGAACATGTACTGGAGTTATTGTGAGGACAAAAAGTAGAAAATTGGATACTTATGCCCCATGGGAACATGGGAAACAAATGAGAAACTCAGAAATAAAAAGATATGACTACAAAAACTAAGCCCTAAAATGAAATGCTCTGACAATGGAAGGTTTCAAAATAATTTGTTATTTTTTTTAATTCCATAAAACAAATTTGTATTTGAGAAATGAGATTCTCTGAATAATCCAAACAAGTCTTTCACTGTAGCAATGATTATTATCCTATTTAAATAAAAGACCTATGTTTCTGTAGTAATTATCATACCATATCCCTAATTAATTATTACTCAAAATATCTGTTAAAATTCTTGCCAACCATTTAGAAACAGGCACAAATTATTCCCTTTGATCAGACTTGCATTGCTAAAGGCACATTAAAAATACAGAGAGAGTCTGGAAAAGCCTTACAAAATTGTCCATAAAGCCAGAATTATGTTAAATACTGCAGCAGCCCTTACTCTGCATATTCACAATTTGATTGCATATGAAGACAATTATTGGTTTTGGACAAGAGGTCAACCCACACTCTCAACATGAACTTGTATACAGTTCAAAAGAAAAAAATCACCCTCTAATTTGAACACATGATGAAAGAAATTAAGGAGAAAAAAAACCCCATAAGATTTGTGAGCTTCAAATTGTGCTACAGTTAAACAGGAGATAACAACTGCCCAGATTCTGCAAGGCTGAATTCGACCTCTGGATGTTTAGCACACTGCCAAGTAGTTAATGAAGAGAAAATCCTGGCCAGAGAATGCGATGCTCTGGTCCTGATCCTTTGAAAATCTCTATGGATGTTTAATTCCCATGAACAGAATCTCATTTCTTAAATGATTCCTGTGAAAGACCCATGACAGCAAAGATAGATGCTTTTCACAATTCAAATTTGTGATGCTCCCGGACTTGGTTTCAAATCTCTGATGTTTCTTCCACTAAACCTCCTCTGGAATTGCAATTTCTATGTCAGGATCATCATTTTTAAAAGAAATACAGGTATACTCTCTGGGCATGTTTTCACTAAATCTTTGAAACCAGTTTCAGAAGGTACTAAACCCACAGGTGAAATAGGTACTGTAGAAGAACTCAGTGGTATCAGCTGTCATCAACTTAACATCCTTTCTGCAAAATTATTTTGCCCATTTCCATATGTCTAGTGCCAGGTTATTAAGTAATTTCTGATACTCTCTTAACTGAGCATAAGCAGACTAAATGGAAACATGAAGGATGCTAGGGATGTATTGATATCAGAGAGCAGTTACATCTGCCCAGGTCAAACTCATTTCAGCTTGGAACTTACAGAAAAGGTGAAGGCCAAACAACCAACTTACAGAAAATTTGGAGATGTTTTCCTGCCTCCGAATAATGCAGCTTGTGAAAATCCAGAAAAATATACTTTAAACCTTGTGTCATCCTATTCACAAGAAAAAAATATATATATATATATATTTTCCCTTCATTTAGCACAGTTAATAAAAAATACCTCTTGGAGTCTCTGAAAACATCCAAAAGTGTGAAGAANTTCCCTTCATTTAGCACAGTTAATCAAAAATACCCTTGGAGTCTCTCACAGGTTAGATAACACCTGAAAACATCCAAAAGCGTGAAGAGTACTGAGCCACAATGATGCCCATCATTCACTTGCTATATACTCAGATCAAAAATCCCCCACTAATGAAAATATAACCTATGGAAAATTCCAGTGAGATGCAATCCAAGCAACAAAGAACTTCCCTTTAGTTTATTAGGCCAATGTTTGAACTCAGCAGAAAGAACTCTGTCTTGTATCTAGTTCAACAAAACAAAGCCAGGACACCTCCAAGGCTCTCTGGAGGTCCTGCTTAATTATGCAGATATTTCAGGCTCTGTGCTTGAACTGCACAGAAGAGCTGCAATGGACAGATCCCTATTTTAAACCTTGAAAGAAGATGTTATCACAAAAAAATATTTTAATCAGCTGCTAAAAAAAGTTGTTGAGAGCCTTAACAGTAAAAATAACCAAGTAACAATTTTAGGAGGAATATTTTCCTCCAACAACTGTTGCAGTGCAATAATGAAGCCATGAGATTTGTTTCAATATCGTTATCCAGATGAATCAGTCTAGAAGCAGGCAGGACTGCCCTAAAAGACCCAAACAAAAACTATCAACAAAAAAACACACCACAGATTAAGGGGCTTCTCCCTGCACCCCCCAGTATGTAACATGTGATGTTAAGGGAGTCTTTTGTACTTCAAGAAAAGCATAAAAACTAATTCCCATATGCTGCAGTTGCCAAGGGGAATTTGTTACATCCACTGATGTTAAATTAGGCCATTGTGTATATACTTCAGAAACAGAGGCAGGCCATAAAAACTCCTACATGTTATTATTTGAGCATTCATTCCTCAGATTGTCTCTTTGCTGATATTAAAGTCTGAATGTTGTTCATCAGAGAGTGACTGATAATAAAGAAGTGATTGACAAACTTATTACTTGGCTTTAAAAATAAGTTCTCCCAATTCAAAAGATTCTTCTCAAGTCCAGGGAGACGTGGCTTATTCTTTGCAGCAGAAGGCTGTAATTGGAAAAAATATACATAGAGGGAAAGAAAGGACTTGGTTTGTATTTAAACTGTGTAAATAATGGGACACATGGCTCTTAGTTGAAAGTATCTAGCATGGCTTAGAGAGGGCAGTAGGAACTGGGGCTGGGGAGTTCTTTTCCTTCACATCAGTCTGGCCAGTCTGAGAAAGTGAGGTCACCCCATGGCACAGTCTCAAGGAGCTGCTGCTACACTGAAGTCAAAGGTGTGCAGTAGCTCAAAGGGATGGTCCTTACTTGTCACCCAGGCATCCCCTGGGGCCCATAACCCCTGTGCACTTCCATGTAAACCCACCATGACAAAAGCCATGATCTTCCCTCCCAGTCCTCCTGCTTGTCCCCAGCCCCTTTTTGCTGCCAGCAGACGGGGAGCTGGATGGGCTCCCTGGTGCTGAGTGAGCACGGGTGAGGGCAAGAAGGGCTGAGCATGAGAGTGTGCTGGGACCAGCCTTTGGCAGCAGCAGCACAGGTCCATGCCTGACTAATGTGACTCCATCCATGCCTTGGGGACACTTCCCAGATTGTGTGTGCAGCCTTAAAGGCTTCTCCTGGTCACCATTTACTGTCTTTGGGTGAGGACAGGACCCTGCCAGCAGAAAACAATTCCCTAGTTATACTACACTGATTTACTGCCTTTTTAGCTCTCTGAGCATCTGTTGCAAGGTCAGAGAAGCAACAGTGCTGTCACAAGGAAGCAGCAGGGGCAGAGAGGCAACTGCATGAGCTGCAAGGCCAGTTATACCTTCCTTGGAGCAGTCCCAGAGCTCCAACTGCAGAGGTGCAAATAATCCTTCAGTGCCAAGGGCCTGATTGAAGACTGCTTTTTGATTCATTTGGCTCCAAATTAAGGTCAGACCTGCTCATTTTTTACTTTCAATGAACTTTTAGCCTCAGGTACCAAGCAGCCAACACTCCAGATGCCAAGCATACAGACTTAACTTCAGCAGCTCCTTCTCTGAAGCAGCAGCCACTGTTGCAACAAGGTCACTGATATTCAGGCAAAGGATGGACAGTTCTGACTGGCAAAATCCACAGTCAGAAAATGCAGCATGTGCATATGTGTTTGCAAAAGCACAGGTAGTCTTCAAGTTTCCTGACCTTGATATATTCTCCTAGAATATGCCTCTTTAAAACTGTAAGCACTTAAAAGCAAAACCAGCTGAAAACAAAATCAGATTATTAGAAGTTGTGTGATGGGAAAATGCCAGCTTATTTCATGAGCTAAGTTCTATGCTTTCATTCAAAATAACTGAGTAAACAATCTTTCTCAAGTCTTTCCCCTACCTCCCATTTTCTTTTAATTCTGGGCCAAGCCCAAATCCCCTGTCAGCCATGTGCAGCTAACCTTCAATTTCTGTCAACGTGGTTTACCATGAGCCTGAAATCCTCAATCATGAACATACACACTGCTACCTGAAGCAGCTGCTTTTTTTCTAGTTAACCTTTTAAACTATCAAAGCTCATTTTTTAGTCAGGGTCATCTTTCCTCTGCTTCCCCTTCCCTGATCCCTTTTCCTCCCTCACCCAATTACTCACACGTGAGCTTAAAAGCATGTTAAATGGATTTATTTGGCTCACCCTCTTTGACTCACCAGCCTTTAAAGAAGCAGTAAGTGTTTTGTTATTTAAGATAAACCATTGCCTTTCTGCATCTATTTGTCTACTTACACAGCCGTATTTTATTTTAAATTTGGATTATAATTTACAACTTGGAACTTGGTTGCATAGCAAGAACTGAATCCATCTTCCTGCTTGCTCAGGATTCCGAAGGAGTGTTGCCAATGGCTTTTCAATAGTGTCCTGCCACATCCATACACAAAACTATAAAGCACCTTCTATTACCTCAGACTGCAACAATAGAAAAGCTATTTCTAGGAAAGTCTACAATGATGCATTGCTGTCTTGGACTCCAAAATCACAGCTACATCTCAGCAGTATACTTCAGATTTTATTCATCTAAAGAAGAGCCAGGCCAGTGCAATGGCACAATGCAGCTTTTTGTCACTACCAGGTGTGGTGTGAACAGGGTTTCTGACAACCAGTGAATTAGCCCCGGAAAATAGTTTCATTTTGGCTTGAAAATCAGCACAGATAAGTATTTTCCTTTAATACAGGTTAAATAAAAATGTACATATTTTAAAACAAGTAGAGCCCTTCTCCTGTCTTATTCAGAAAGGAAAAACAGTAGGCAGTGTTTTGCTTGAACCCTTGCCCAACCTCTGACTTGTCTTTAGGTGACTTTTATTACTCACAGTAATAAAAGGACCATTATCTTGAAATTCAGGTACATAATTGAGATATTTCCAGGTAGTTCAGTGACATTCAAAATAAGTGGAAAAATATGCATATTGATTTTCTGTTTTGACAGCATTAAGATTTATTTACTCTTGATGTTGCAGTGACCTCTAGTTTGTCTTGGTCAATACATACCTCAAGGGTTGATAAACCTTAATATTCACCTCCATGAGAGTCAATATCCACTTTATAATATAAAAGCTATCCCATGGGACAAACATTAATATTGTCGAATAGATTCAGTCCCTCACCTCTTTCTTCTCTTAATGTGAAAAATGACCGAGCTTGGATCCTTGGCAAAATTGAGGGGAAGGAAAAAAAAAATGGCAATGAATTCTGAAAAACTAAAGAACGTGCAAAATGTATCATTGACCTTTATCTAAAAGGACTGTGGATGAAATAATCATCCAGATTCAGGTATTAGAGAAGAGTCAGGCTGGTTTTTACAGGATAACTTCAAACTTGTTCATGCAGAAATATGCTTACAACTAAAAACTCGAGATACAACTTTCCGATTTCTGACTGACTGTCTTCTGGTGGTGCTCTCCCCAAAAGGCACCAACAGATGGAATGGGATTGATTTCCTTCCCAGAAGACAACAACAGCTGGATGGGATGTTGTTTGCCTTGTACCAATGTTAACTTCTGGTTGATCGTGCAGCTCCCAAAAATTCATTCTGGCTATCATGAATTATAATTACCAGTGCATGTTTGGGAGTTTCCTACAGAGACAACCACAGTCCAGAATGAAATATAGGAATTTTGTAATTACATCTCTCTTTTAACCATTCAGGTTGGCTGCCTTACCACTGAGGGTATCTAAGGCCCTACAGGCTGTGCTCACTCCTGTCAAGAAACTCATTAAAGGGACAGAATAAGTTTCCACATAACACAGAAGAAGAGTGTGAAGCCAGTTTTGACTGACTGCTATTGCCATTAAAATATCAGGTGTTTTTTTCAAAGCTTACTATAGTAAACATCTGGGAATTCCTCTATTCAGGTAGCAAACACTGTGAGATTTTTTTTTTTTCTAAGTTTTTTTACAGAACTGCTGTCTGCCTTTGTGAGTGATGAACTGGTACTGGACCAGGCTGCCACACGTCTATGTGTTTAATTGTTAAGTTGAAGAGAGTTATCAATGCAACTCAACTTTCTGATGATTAATTTCTACTTTTGAATTTTCCAGTGGGGAAAAAAATCCTCTGCAATAGCTGCTGCAGCCCTGAAAGGATCGACTGCAGGAATATGGACAAGGGGAAACAATGTCCTGGTGTCCCACAGACTTGCAGTTGCCAGAAGAGCTCTGAAGATTTTAAGAGATGATTTATATTAGGATGGTTGTAATTTATATTGGAAACTAGACCAGTGCCCAGGGCTGTGCTAAGTGTCATGAAAAGCTTTGTATGTGGTTTTGGTTTGCTAATTTGAGATTTCTTAGCTAAGAGCAAAGCAGGCCTAAACTTTAAAAAGTATAAAGAAAATTTATTAACAGAACTAAAAGAAGAATAATAAAAACCAGAATAAAACTTTTAGAACACTTTTCTTCCTCCCAACACATTTTTTTTTTACTGACAATGCACAGAAACAACACTTAGAATTTTTAGTCAGTTTTTTACTTTTAGAACAGTTTTTTTTTTTAGTTTACTTAGAGAGAAGAGAATTTCTTGTTATGTTATTGAGAATTTTTCACAAGAAAATTCTTTTGTGACTTCAATTTCTACGAACAGCAGCCACCTGGTAATTTGCATTTGTGAAGTTTTTCTTATTTTTACAGCCTTTACTACAGCTGTGCTTTTGGGCCATGTCAACTTATGGGTATTATTTTAAGGATGAACTGTTTAAAAGCAAAGGGTTTTTTATTTTTTTTGGGGGGGGACAAAAGAAGTCTTCATAACTTTTTTTTTTTTTTTTTCTTTAAATCTCTCATGGGATCACAGCCTCTTTCACATTTGCTTACTTTGGCAGGGTTTGTGTCCGATGTCAGCAGGGCAGGGTTTGTGTCCATTGGATGTCACTGGGGCAGGGTTGGTGTCTGTAGAGTGTCACTGGGGCAGGGTTTGTGTCCATTGGGTGTCACTGGGGCAGGGTTTGTGTCCATTGGATGTCACTGGGGCAGGGTTGGTGTCTGTAGGATGTCACTGGGGCAGGGTTTGTGTCTGTAGGATGTCAGCAGGGCAGGGTTTGTGTCTGTAGGGTGTCACTGGGGCAGGGTTTGTGTCCGATGTCACTGGGGCAGGGTTTGTGTCCATGGGATGTAACTGGGGCAAGGTTTGTGTCTGTAGGATGTCACTGGGGCAGGGTTTGTGTCCATGAGATGTCACTGGGGCAGGGTTTGTGTCCGTGGGATGTCACTGGGGCAGGGTTTGTGTCTGTAGGATGTCAGCAGGGCAGGGTTTGTGTCTGTAGGGTGTCACTGGGGCAGGGTTTGTGTCCGATATCAGCAGCCGTGGCCCGGCCTTGGCCTGGGCCCGTGGCCTGGGGAAGGGAACTCTGCCCGGCCCGGCCGCGCAAAGGGGCTGAGCTGGGCTCTCACCTCTTCTACACTAGAAACCACAAAGAAAGATTTTCAGGATTCTCATCTTAAAATGAGTATCCACAAAGGCGTAACCACCCTTTCCATTGGTTTAATCGTGTGTCAGTCAGTATGAAAAATTGGCCAATTAAGGCCAAACTAGGACAGTCCTCCCACACATTTCACTGTGTAATCATAAAATGCTACATTCATGTTGAAAAATACAAGATTTGTAATAAAATACATGGTGTAGAACCATTTTCAGTTTTGCTCCACTACTACAAATCTTAGGTAGTTGTGGCAGTCCAATTAGCTGGGACTAAATCAAAATTTAGCCTAAGTTCTTTGCAGTAAGGAGTGGGCCTAGGACCCTGGGGAGCAGGAGACTGAAACCTTAAACTTATAACATCAGGCCCCTGCCCCGTAGCTACAACTGGATATCTGCCCCCCAGGTAAACACTGCATCTAGCCAAGTTAGCCATGGCCCCTGGTCTTTGGCTCCAGGCCTCCAAACCTGGTGCTCTCGGGAAGCAGCTCCAGGCCATGCAGCCTGGGAATGCCTAGAGAGCACATGGTCACCAATAAAGAACATCACTGGGCTGTCCATTGCACCCATGCCATTTTGTAAGCCACACTCCCTGGCCAAACTGGGCTTGATGCAGCAGGAAGAGAAAACCCCCTTGTTGGACTGCTACAGGTAGTACATTTCTTATCAAATATTCTTGCAAATTATTTGAGGTATTTCCAGATTTATTTTTACCATATATGATAAATCAAATAATTTATTTCCCAGACAAATTAAAGAACTAATGAAGTTTTCAGGAGGTCTATTTTAGTTGCAATCTTACTTTTAACTTCCATTAATAATACAGTGCATGAAAGTCTTCAGTTCATCTTTATGCTGATTATGGCATTTTGTATTCAATGGGTACCTCTTGGTCAGCAATAATGAAGACATAACAATAGAAATGAAATAAAATTCAGTGAGTATTTTCAGGTATGCATTCTTCACTTGTAATTAAAGCTCCACTAATCTCTTTTAGAAGGAGTATTACCTGCAATATTGCTAGCATTTCACCTAAGTAGAAGAGCTGTAAATCAGATAGTGAAGCAAATCTCATTTTAAAACTACTTGATTCTATGTAAAGCTATTCACTAAACTTTAATACATTGATTCTTCAGAGCAAGAAGGAAAATAATCAAATCTGAACTGCAGTTTAACAGTAAGTCCCACTGGACACAGCTGAAGCAAAGTCTTGCTTGTGAAAATTGCCAAGCCAATGCACAACATTTTTTATTGCCAAAAGTTGGGGCTCTGCTGTACTGCTATGGTCTCTGACTGAAAGCTCCTCCAAAACTATCCTTGTGATTAGGAAACCTCTGTTAATCTCCAAACTAAAATCACTGATAGCCAGTACAGATTTATTGATTCTTGTTATCATCATGATTTGGTGCAAATCCTTCTTTCCTGGAATCAACCCTGAACTGTTCTGCAGGGTTATTTCCCTCATTGCCCTAATTCCTTGATGCTGCACCACACCACATTTTCTAGTGTCAGAAAGAGAGGCCATTCATCCCTTCTTTCTTGGAACGGCACCTTGGGCACCTCCTCCAGCAGTTTCTTTTCCTTGAGGGCACAGCTGCTGAGTCACAGGGAGAATTCCTGCTGGGTTCTCCTCCTTAACATCAGTTTTTATCACCAGGCTTCCAAAAGTGAGGGTCAATTTCTGTCCCTGTGCCACTGATCAGACACAGCAGCATCTGAGCTCTAACGTAAACTTTCCACCGGTTCCCCTCCTCTCAAAGCACACCTTGGAATTGTCTGTATATGTTCACTATCCTGTGTTGCTAAAGGTGCTGCTGCTTTTCAGTTGGGAACCAGGAGTGGTTTTCTTGCCATTTCAATGGTTTGCCATTGGACTGGGCTTCTTATATGAACACACTTAGAGAAATTAATGAATCTTCTAAAGTTAAAAGTTCAAGTTACCTGCTTTTTCCTGGAGAAGCACATGTCTCAAATATTGATTTTGACTTTGTGTTACTTTGGAAATCATCAGGTTATACCACAACAAAATTTAGAATTTTCTGTGAAGTTAGGCTTGTCACCTCAAGAAGAGGTGATATCTGGTGATTTGAATCCTTTTGGAGACAGAAAACTGAAGCTCAAGGGTTACACTAAAACTGAGTGAGAACATTTGTAAAGTATGACATTTTTCATGGGATAAGATGTCATTTCCTGCCCAGATCCACTTCCATATTCTCTTTTTGGTACAAAAATACAGGAGTCTGAAGAAACACTTGTAGTTTTTTTTTGTGATGTGTATTTCTGAACACAAGCTGTGACATTAATCTAATGTATGTCTCTCTGCATTAACCAATCAACAAATTCTTGAAATATTGTGTTCCCAAAACTGTGTGCTGGAGGTTAGAATGTATCTAAAATGTCTGCTAATAGTTTGTTTCTGCTCTTTCACTTGGATGGATAAAGTCTAAATATTTACACTATCTTGTACATAAATTGTATTGTACTTGGAATCACTATGAAGTTCTGCAGCCCAGATTTGTTCTAGAAAGTCATGATATTCAAAAAAGTTTACAGTCAAAACGAACAAAACCCAGTTTCATATATCTATATCTATATTTATAGATACAGTATAGATTTTGGTTGTTGAATGCTGGTACTAGTGGCCAAAATGTAAGAAAAAGCATAAATAGAGATGTATTTTTTTCCCAGATCACTTTAACAAAGGATGAGTTTAGAAGCTCAGTAGTCCAGAAACCTGCTGCCTGTGTAACTGGTTCCCCTACAGATCTGCTGCTTGTTCTTTTCTCTTCTCTCAGAACAATCTTTAAGGATCCAATAAATCCAAACACCTCTGAAAACAGCCTCTAACCTCATGCTTAAGTCAGAATTGTTCCAAGGAGAAGTAGATTAACAGAAGATAAAGTCACCCAAAACGTTTGCACTCCCATGCAGCCCCTCTGCCAGAATGTAAAGATCAGGAAATGGGATCAAAATCCCACAGCTAAATAAAGCAGGAATTCTCACTTGCAGTTATCGTTTACACTCTATAATTAACAAGATTAATATTAATCCAGAGCTTTTAGAGAATTCACAAGTGGCTTTCCACAGTGTCTCCTTAGAAAGGTTTGCAAGATTTTCCATCACAGTTGCTCGGTGTCCAGTGCTTTAGAGCAAAGGCACTACAGAAGGACAGAATTTCAGTTTCCCATCACAATAATGTTGAGTGTGGCTCTTCCAGGAGCTAAATGCCATGGAGGGATGAAGATGGCAATAATTAATTTCTCATCCAAACTTCCAGACTTTGTGCAGTCCCTTCATGGCTAAAGGCTCGAGGCAGGTTTTGGAGGATGCACCCCTCCCCAGCAGAGAGCTGGGGGAGTCCTTTGTACAGCAGATCCCCAGCCCTAGTAATCCAGGGAAGGAAATGCAGAAGTGTGTAGGGCACAGTGCTGTGGTCAGCTCTGTCTGCACCATAACCTACAAGAGGGCCAAGAACTGGATTTTTCTTTTTAAGGAAACAGCCAGAAATCTGCATTTATATCATGGACCCAAATGTACAAAGGTGGCTACAAGACACTAAATCATTTTTGATTCATCTCCTGGAGGTGTGATTCAGACCAGATTAAAATACCTACAATTTTCTTTAGAGGACTTTCTAAGATACCAAACTATAAAGCAAAGTAGCTGACACTAAAAAACCCAGCAAAGAGAAAAGCTCCCAAACATCCTTGAGAACAAACCTGGAAGAAAAATATTTAGAATCATAGTCAGTATAGCAGGCTGAGTTCATGCTGGCACCATCTCTGCTGCTGAATTATAAACCTCTCAGAAACCAAGGCTATAATTACAGCTGGGTGACACTTGAACTTTCCATGGCCAAACATTTCACAGGACATAATTTCTGCATGAGATTTCATGGCACATTGTAAAGCCTTGAACTTCTTCCATCATAGTGGAATTTTGTGATCCTCTTTTGCCAAGACATAAATGAATAATTATTGGTGAGTAATGATAAAAAATTAATTACATTCCTTTTTAGGAGCAGAATCAGTAAGAAAGCACACTCTGTATTGTTGGTGCTGAAGGCTAGAGAAGAGTGGCCAGCAGTGTTATCTGCAATGTTTTGTTACAGTGAGTGATAGCTCCTGGTTTAGAGGAGAGGGCATTTCATATCTTCTTTTGCTTTCAATCACATCTTTTCATTAGTGATGACAGAACCTCAAACCCAGCTGGAGATGGTGCAGGTGAGCACTTATAAGCATGGGTGGTTATCTAGAGCTTATCTGAACAATTTTTATCAGCAATATTGCAATGGGAATTTCACAAAAACAGTGTTTCTCGTTCTTTCTTTTCCTGATTTAGGTACTGCAAGAGCTTGTCTGCTGCTGCATGCAGGACCCAGCCTGCTGCCTGCCTGCAGTCAGAATGGGAGCAAAACCAGTTCATTTCATCTGGTTTCCCAAGTGTCTTATGGAATGCAAAATTAGCACTGAGGCAACATTACAGTAAATATAGCTATTCCTAATTTCCAGGCAAAAATCAGAAAGATAAAGCTCACAAACTATAAAGTGGTTTTTCTATCTCTCCTTTCCCCCCTGCTCCCCTTTTCTTTTTTATGTCATAGACCTAGGAAAAAGCAAATTTAGATCAGGTAGGGGAAACAGCTGCTAAGATTTAGCACAACTGGATTGAAAAATAGAGGAAAATGAAAGCCTGGTTATTTGGGTCAGTGGAAATTGGACAAAGCAAATTAGTGCAAAACAGAATATAGAGAGAACAATTCTGAACTGGCTGGAGGGTAAATACAGTGATTGATGCAAGCATCCATTTCTAGCATGTTGAATTTCCCTGCACAGCAAACAGCTTTTACCAGCATCAATGGAGACAACTG
Source organism: Polioptila caerulea (assembly GCA_013397295.1). Lineage (NCBI taxonomy): Eukaryota > Metazoa > Chordata > Aves > Passeriformes > Certhiidae > Polioptila > Polioptila caerulea. The sequence goes on along the minus strand of VYXF01005531.1, from coordinate 83,737 downwards.
GAAAATCAGATGCCCCCTTAATGCTGGTTTCCCTTCCTGTGGCTCTGCCTACCAAAAGCAGCTCCGTGCATCCATAGGTGCTGCCAGCTGGCCCAGGTTTCTCAGAGAGAGGAAGGGCTGAGGCTCTGCATGTCCCTCCCAGGGATCAGGCTGCTGCCTCTGCCACCCCTGGCTCAGACACGGCAGAACCCCAGGGGCTGCTCTGACCTATTTCATTCCACTTCTAAAGTCAGCACAAAGTGGATCATGCCTCTGACAAACAATGGCAATAAAATTGTTTTCTTAAATACTTTTAAACAAGTTTAGGTCACCTAATATATTTAGAAATTAAACACCTTGCAGTACTTCCCTTCCTTTTTTTTTTTTTTTTTCTGTTTTGTTGTGGGTTGGTGTTTTTTGAGGAAACACATCAATTAACAGATATTGCCAAAGGCAGACTTTTTGCTCAACAGCTGTTCTTCCACTCTAAAAAAGCAGAATACATTGCAGACAGAAAAAGTCTCCCTCACTACAGATAGGCTGTTAGATAACAGAGACCAAAAAGAAGTTCCAAGAGTGATCAGCCTGACACTCATTTTGTAAAAGTTCTTTTCCCTTTACATTGATTTTTCTCCTGTGAAATGTAGTTCAAAATATCCCATGTGGCATGTCAACTTCATTTACCCACTGCATTTCTAATATGTTTTCTCCATACTCTTCCATCCCATCACAGCAATTGCTGTATGCCACAGCATGCTATCATGTTTTATGGAGAATTTCACAGTGAATTCAATGGTGACTAATGCTTAAAAAGAGCTGCCACAACGTGGTCCTACCTTTTATTACAAAAGCACCTTCCTAGGGTGTGAGATCTGGCTCTTAAAGAGGAGCAGTCCCCTGATTTCTATCATTCATTGCCAAGTGAGGAAGGAGACCGACACCAAAACTCAGTACCAAGTACCCATCAAAGACTCACATCCAGATCTGAATTTAGATGTAAGATTTATTCACATCCAGATCTGAATTTTGATGTAGCATTTATAACAGCCTCTTACTTTTAAGCTGTTCAGAACCAAAAGGCTGCACCCAGCCCCATATCCACACGTGTAGAACAGGTACAGTTTCCCTGGCAGGCAGAACTCGGTGAAGTTCCCACCATCAAACAATGTCAGTCCCTCTAACATCTTGGAAGACAAATCCCACTTCAGTGGGAGAGGCTGTGTTACTCCCCTGTGTAAAGCAGGAGCTGAAAATCTGTTGCTCATCACTTTGCTGCTGGTTTTATCTGCACTCCACTAAAACCTGAGCAATCACAATTCTACCCCATTGACACGGCCCAGCCAATAGCAGACACTGCAAATGATACAATCCCACTTGATAAAAATATTAGAGCTATTAAGAGAATAAACATTTTCACATTTGTTAATCACATCCAGCAAGACTTGCAGCAGGGTTTTGCAACGCAATAAATATTCAGGAGCTGGGAACTGGCCATATCACCAGCTTTGCAAACACTGCTCTTTAGAAAAGTCCTTTTGAATGGGATGTAGGTGGCAGTGTCTTTTCTTCGTTGACTGTGAGGGAATACAAACAATTAGCTCAGCTGGAGATGAATCATCCTTAATGCTTCCAAACAGGAATTTGCCAAATTATATACAGCATTGATTATGTTTCCTAGTGCAAGAAGATACAGTTTTAATTATATGACAATTTTTCATTCTTATTGCACAAAATTGTTGCTCCAGACAAAGAATGTCAACTGCTATTGTGACATTCCCTAATTCTTGCCTCTCATATTAGCAAAGACCCCTCAACAAGAGGGAGAGTGACTACTTGACTTTTATTTTAGTGCAGCAGTATTTAAATAATAGGTAAAATTTACTGCTAGCTGAATTTTAACAGTCTCAGCAGGCTCAGAGCAGTCAATCTCTGAAACCTTTCTACACCAAACTTTAATCTAAGGATCAAATGTAGTTCCTGCCTTGTCATCTTTCTCTCTCCCCACTTTGACAAAACAAACAAAGTTAAAGCTATATTATTTTGTCTGCATCTGTTCTGGATGCGTGTGGGGAGGCAAAAGCAAAACTTATGGGCTACGTTTTAATGTCTTTAAGATTTTGGAATCAGCTGCTCTGCATGGAAAATAACAGCTTTCACAATAGTTCACTTTGTCAGCAGGTAAATTGCATTGTTTGAGTCTGTAAGGTCAGGAAAGGCTGATTTTTCTGGACACCAGACAGGGAAAGTGGTGGCCATTATGAGCAACTGTTTGTAGTAAAAAAAGAAAGGAGGCATTGTCTGCATTCCATAAAGTGGAAGTAGATTACAGGGTAGAAAGCTGCCACTGGCATCTGAAGATGCAGCGAAAGGAAGCCACAAAGAAATGGAAATTCAGGAAGAATAATATTCAAGGAAGAAGAAATAATTTGGTTAAAGAGATAGAGGATTGAAAAACTCAAAACTGAACGAAAATGTATGCAGCAGGAAGATGTGATCCAGTTCTAATTTGGGCTATGTGCTGTCTGCTGCTTGTATTCAAACAAAAATTGAATTTACTGAAATTTTCACACACCGTTGGATCAGAAACAAGGAATTACTATATCACTCAATCTTAAACTTATTAGAAGGGCTCAGATTGACTTTCTAGTGTCGAAAGCCACAAGGTACATATTACTGGCATTCCTATATAAAGGTGAAAACACATGTCAGGGCATTCATCATGCCTTGTTAGCTGCATTTGTAGTCTCCCCATGTGATATCAATGTCTGAACTCCCACAGAGTTCGATGGGAGCAAGATCAGGTCTGCTATCTGTCACATCAGTAATTGCTACATGCATTAAAAATTAACAATCTAATTTGAAGGAGTGGCTTGTGAACTGAAGCTTTATTGGGTTAAAAGCAACACTTCCAGCAAGAAACATGGTTTATCTCCTGCTAAATTCACTGCTTCCCATTACTGCTCAAATGACATCCCTCTCTCCCATCTGCAATATGTAATCTACAAAGTCCCTGATCCAATGATATACTCTTAGAATTGAAAGTTTAGACTGATGTTTTGCTTGAGATATTACAAAGCTTTCTATTCCCATCAGTAGTAATTCATGCCTTGTCAACACAAAATTGACTATTAATGTACTCAAATAATTTAGTTGGGAAAAAAGACAACTAATGCAATTATCCCTGAATGGTTTAGATATTAATGTCTCTGGAGCATACTAAGTGCCCCAAAAGCCAATTGTAGCTTCTTAGAAATAAACCTTTAATCCTCTGCACCCCTCTAGAAGAAAGAAAATCCACCTGGGAGCTTAAAAAGAGAGAAGAAGCCAAAATTTTACCCACATTACTAGAGAAGAGCTTAGTTTGCACAGGCTATTATTTTCTCCTTGTTTCTGAAACTCAGCAACACACTCAGAGGTAACAAAATGCACTGACCTTTTCTAAGACATTTTACAGCTTCATGATCATGCCATTCATACACATAGATTACTAGTCTCTAATTAATATTCCCAAACCAAAATCAACATAATCATGACCTAAAATTTTTATTCCCTTTCTCTGGAACCTCTTTATGTTGCTGTATTAAAACCAGAATCTTGGGATCAGAAAAAGGGGGCAAATTAAGGTGTTTCTTTATGTTGCTGATGCCCTTAATGTGCACCCACGTGCTCTCATATGCACTTGGACAGCACTAGTAGCTGTGCACAGATATTTAAAACACAATCTTCCAGAGAAAGCACTGCTGCCTTAGGTTCTAGCTTTTATATTTTTTAGATCCTGGGCTGTTTTAGTGGGTAGCTTTAGGTTTCATATTAAGTGCTACTGAGTTCTCTTCACAGAGCAGACAGACAAAACAATTCCTCCTCCAGCTCAGGACCAAGGACAATTTTCAGGCCCAAGAACGAAAACAGCAGTGAAGTGAGAAGAAAAAACCAGGAGGATGGAGCTAAAAACCTGAAGCTATGGTTGGACAATTGATTCTAATATGCAAATGGACCAGAACTTATCAAAGTGTGGGACCTCGTGATCAGTCATCCATTTTTGTGACCATTTTGGATGTGGTCCCGCCGGTCTCTTGTGCTGCCCAGGTGTACCCACCGAGGCCTTTTAATAAATACCTCCTTTATCCACTTGCTATGTCTAGTCTCTGTTCCAGGTCAGCCTCCAGAAGGCATCACACCATACCTCTTAATTTGCAGTAGGCAAAACAAGGTGGAACCAGGCTATGTGCAGGTGGTTTGATTGAATCAGCTGCTAAAACTCACAGCCAGTTCCCAAACTGTCTACTTAACACTGCCTCCAACAAGCCCTGCTGTCCCACAGTGCTGAGCCATCTGTGCCTGCTTAGTGTGCAGCTTTTCCTCCTCCTCTCTCACATGTTTCCATTGTACCCCAAAGCCTGGATTTCCTGGCCCTCCTCCCAGGGTAGCTTCTTGTTACAGTGACAGCACACAGGAACACGATAAAGGTATGTCAGCCTTGTACCCAAAATACAATTTCTGCAATGAATATGTTTCTTCAGGCAATTCCCTACTCTTAGCTGCTCTGCTAGATTTTAGGATTACTATTTTAAGTTGCAGTCTATTAAACTGTCACCGAAAAAAAATCCTAATGAAAAATGAAACAGCTGAAATTGATGAGTAGTAATAAGAGCTCATCACTGTGGAGATTAAAAAAAAGTCAGTGGTAACACTGGGCTGCACAGAGAATATTCCAGCAAGTCTGTGCGCCCTTCATTCCCAGTGAGGAGAGAGGAAGTCCAGATTTGATCAGCTTCTTGAACTGAAGCAGCCAGAGGTGAGGATTTCTTCACCTGCCTTACACAGTCTGTACCACAAGTGGTGACTACAGAGTTTTTATCACCCCCAAAACACAGGTTCACCTCCCCACTCCCTGACATGTCATGCAGGATGGTATTGCTCTGTTTCCCAAATACACAGGCATTCATACAGTCCTTATGCTTCTAACTTTAAGAATTTTGGAGACATTGGCCCATTCCAAACAAATTTGAGAGAGCTCTAAATGTTTTATGGATACAGTAATCTGAGTAGAGAATGGAAATCCAGCAGAGCATCTGCAGAGTATATCCATGCTTCACTGACTCCAGAAAATTCTGCAGCTTCAGGCAGAGCTTACCCCAAACCACAATTCAGGCCCAAGGCAGAATTCCATGGGAGAGAGATTTCTGTCACTGTATGGCTTGAGGTTGTGGCCCAGTGGAAAACAAATGGCTCCATAGATCAAGTCTAGCCTCTGAAATTCCCAGAGTACCTCTTTTAGGAAAAAGGAGGAGTACATGGGATCCAAAAGAATGAAAGTTCAAATTCTATATAGTTTTTCTAGTATAATTTTTCTTTATGTGCAATGCTCCTGTGGCTTCTTGAAAACTGTTTTGGTTGACCACAGATAGTAAGGAAATAGTCTCTCTGAATTAATCTTGGGTTCTTCCTTCCCTTAGAGTTTCCTGCTTTTCCACCAGCAATATTCCCCTGATTACTAAACACACTCTGAAAACTCATTACTCAATAGCAACAGAAATTTCATCATTTTATAGAACACAGTCTGAGGAAGTGCAGACTTCTCAATAAGGCTAAACAAAATATCAAAACAGGTGAAGGCTATTTTGTACATGCAAAAAGCCACTGCAACAACTATGGAATGCTTCACATTCCTGAGGAAAGCCAGACATTCAATTCAGGGAAGCAGAATTCTGAAATAGTCAAGTGAATGCCTGTGGACAGGTTTCATTAAACAAAAACAAAGTATAAGGAGAAAACCACATGCCTGGAAGACATTTGATTATTCTATAAAACTTGTGAGTAAATTTGTCCATGAATTAAACTTCAGTGTGTTTTAAGAGTGGTAACTTGAAACAGATCACTTATTGACCAAATTGTGTTTCCTAAAAATCAACAGTGGACACTCATTACAGTCAATGAAAACAGACTGGGGTTAACCCTGAATATTCCTGGGGTTCTTTGTATGTGGATTATTACTTGGCTGAATAAAAATAAAAATGTACCAGGCCATTATTTGTTCTAAATATACTGAGAGTTTTGGTGGCAGTTTAAGCAAAAGCAAATAGATTTGTTACCCAGACAGCTGACATTGAAAAATAAGAGTTTAGGCCTTCAGTTCATGTAAGGGGCAGAGCAAGCAATCTCTTACATAACCTACCCAACACCCCCATCAAATACTTTCCCTCTAAATTTTTCTTGTTAGAGGAGTTAAAATTTATTGATAGCTCAATGACTTTGACTTGGGCAAACTTAAATAAAGGTGGTAGGATGCTACAAGAAAGTGTCATATCCCAACCCCCAAAAAGGGATGCAAACTGAACTTTTAATCATACAGTCTTTAAAACAAATGCTCCAGCTGTGTTGGGGCCAGAAACTAATGCTAAAGGGACAAAGCAAAACGTTAGGATTGTGTGAAATTCAGCAGGAGAAGTCATAGATCTGGAATTTACTTTTAGTATAAATATAAAGGAAAGTAGAGAAAAACAAACCACGTAGAGCCAAAAAACTCACTGTACCTCACAGCAGGAGGTACTTTGCAGGATATAAAAAAAAACAAGTAATACCCATTCTGTGCACTGCCCTAACATAATCTATGTTACTTTATCTTGCTAAGGTTGCTACTAAGAGAATGCATTAAAGCCTGATGGCATTTCCATGTAACTTCATGCACACTTTGCTTGAACAACATGGCAGTTCAGTTATTCTTCTTTAATGACATTTGTGGTGTTTTGGGGCAAAAGAAAATTCCTCTGAACTGCTCAGATAAACCCAAAAAGACAGGGGTTCTTTCTGAGACTTTTGCTACATTAAGAACAGCAGACATCCCTGCTCAAGGAGGTCACTGTCTGATTCATTCCCAAGTTCCATTACAAATCAGTTATATGAAGAATGAGGTATTGAAAGCAGATTTTAAATCTAATTGAGCATAAAAGGTTTGCCAATTTCCAAGACTGAGCTGAATCATAGGAAATTCAACACCCACTAAATATTATTTCTCTCAACAGGCTGCAGGAAAGAGTTTTAATGATTTTACTTCTTAGACTGAGCCAGCAGATACCCAGAAAAGATCAGTATAATTGCTATTCCTAATTTAATATATTTTAAATTATTTCAAGTATTAAAATGTCTTTCACGTTGACAACCAGAGGATACAGGGCAGAGAGAAGCTGAAAAACAAGATCCCCTTTGTGAACACAGGTCTTGATTCTTTGCTACTTTGCTCCTAGTTCTGGGATACTAAAGGGAGAGCAGCTCTGGTCAGCATCACTGAGGCCAGTAAGTAAATACTGGTCACCTAAAGACAAGAATCTGGGGATTCTCAGATTCATCTTTGCTATCTAGTGGTTGGCAGAAGGAAAGTTGGTAAGAATTGTGCAAATTTCTGTCCAGGGCTATTAAGGCTTTAGAAATGCCCAGTCACTGTGGTTTGCTGAGGGCTGCCCGAGATCCTTGTCCATAATCTTTTTTGGAAGCCTGGAGCCAAACAGGCTGAATTCCCTTGGAATATGACTTAAGTCCACCAGGCAATCATGCTAGTCATACTGTTTGTATGAGGGCAGGTTTTAATTAACTGGAAAGTCTGAGATTCAAGATGTTCTGATTTTTGAGTCGCTTCTGCTTGTAACTTAAGGCATCAGCTTGATAACATTAATACTTAATAAGCAATATGCTTATCATGCCTGGCAGAGCGAAAATGGGCAGGATTCTGAATTTCTGCTGCCTATTGTACATGGGAAATATATGAGAACTCATCTTTTTGCTTATGGCTCTGGAATTGTATACTCTGCTCGGCACTCGGTATTTCACTTAGCAAAGGACAGCACTTTATAACTATTAAATGCACTGCCTTAGGGATGTGGTAACCCATTGACTTGACAAGTCTTTTAAAAAATGCTATAGTCAAACAGCAAGGCAGGATACATAGGATTTATCTGATAAGCTGAAAAGTCCCTAATGACCCCAAACACTTCAGGCGACACTAAGTATAAAAGTCATTTTGATGAACCTGCAAATCACATATAAATCAGGAGAGAATTTTTGTGTCCAAATATTTTTAAAGGCATATATTTCCACTGTGTCTTCTTTTTCACCCTCTACAATTCCTTTGACATGAAAATATAAGAAATCATTGTGTTAACTGATCTGAATTAAACATTTCTTCCACTTTGGCTCCCTACCTCCTTTTTTTATGGCTTCTAAGGGAAAATGGCAGCCTTCACTCACTTTCCTTTTCAATGCCTTTCAACGGGACATGTGTTTTGGGGTTAATTTAAATTTACAAAGGGGTAGACAAAAATGATGCTTTCCCACATGACCATGTGGATGCTGTGCTAGTCCTGAGGATAATTTTAGCTGGTACATGCAGAAGTGACAGGAATAAGCGACATGCTCTGTTCAGGGTGCCAGTGCCTGCCAGTCTGCTATTCCAACAATATTCTGTAATTAATGTTGAGTGAGCAATAAAGAAAGACCCAAGAGAAAGGCAAATCTGCTTGTTTTCTTTTCATTATGGATGACTACGCAAGAGGAAACCAGGAATATTCTGACAGTGCAGCTAAGTTCTGGAAACTGTACATCTGTTTTGATCATTTGGATCCCAGCATTCATAAAGATGAGCAGTTTATTATGCTCAGTGCCATTTGTCAATACATCTTTCCCTATTTGTCCCTGCTGAGATTATGGCTGCTACAAACTTAACAGCTGGCACTACCACTGACAGCCCAGGGCCAATTTATGGAACTCAGCTGATAAAATACTGACCACTTGTGACACAAAAGAACGTCCCTGTCCCAGCCATCAGCTCTCTGTCCTTCTGGTGCCTCCTCTGCTCCTTTTGGCCAGGCTCTGCAGAGAATGACTCCTGCCAGAGCTCCCAGCTCCAGCAAAGCAGCAACACTCCCAGCCCTCCCACCAGCTTGGAGGCTCTTTGCCACTCACCCCCTCAGTTTTCCTTCTGGCAGATGGACTGCTGCAGCTCAGCTGAGTTTTGTGCCCTGACTGCACCATCCTGACACTCAAACTTCCCACTTGGAATGTGGTAAGTTGTATTGTGCTGGGAGCAAACATCCTCCTCCTCCCTGCCTTAAGAACTGCATTTAAAGTTCCAGGCTTTTTCTGCTAAAGGAGCCTGGTTTACAGTTGAAAAAGGAATATTGTGCTTCCGAATGTCTTTTTATTCTCAGCTGAGCAAGCCTAAAACTATTGTCAGGCTTTGCCCCCCACTGTCCCCACGGGTGGAATTTCACTGAGACTTTGTATTAGGGGTAAAAAATAATCCATTTTACAGCTAGCACTGCCATGAGGGTCATGCAACTCATTTGGTGCCAAGAGGACAACTCGCTAGAGAGAGCTTTACAGATCTGTGTGTTGGTGGGATTTTATGGTGGCATACAACAGAGAGACCCTCAATTGTGCCTGTCCTGGTCCTTCCAATCTTCCTGTGTAGAAATTGTAACAGGCAGTCACCTGCTATGCTCCACCTTCTGTGTTCTTGTTTTGTACATCAGCGTCTTGTGCTTTCAGATTCCCAACACATCCTTTGCTGGCACACAGGATACACCACATGCCCCTGGCTGGCACAGTTTTCATTTTCTGTCTCCTGCATTCCAGCTGGAGCTGTGTGTATTAACAAACCAAATCTCAGCATTAGTCAAAGTCTATGGGTTGGATTTTTGTTATTTAAAGTCTGCAGCTTTCTTATAAGGTGAAATCTTGGTCCAAGTGAAGTAAACAAGAACAGTTTCAATTAGAAGCTAGGAAACACTTGTGGGCCCCATGCCTGGCATGGTGCTACTTCATCTCTCTTTGGGATGGAATTTTTCTTGTTCTTATCACTGCCAAGGCAAAAAAAAAGGACAAAATTAAGTACACATGAATTCACAAGTCAAGCTTTCAGGCCTTTTCTGCCAGTGCCTTCATCTTGGTGCATTTTTGAGTAAATGGGGCAGAAAGAGACACAACTCCTCTCATCACAAAAATGTTTTATATTTGCACTTCACCTCAGTAGATAAAACTTTCTATAAGGCAATAGAAAATGGTATTGTTTTGTGTAGCAGGTTTCTGTTACTTGTCTTATTCCCAGAGAAGGACAGTGCTCTCATAAGGCTGATGGGACCTGAATCCCTGTTTGCTCCTGGAGGATCCCAGGTCTATGAAGAATTTTCAGTGGAATCGTGCTTGTGACAGCTTTGGAGCTTTCAGGAAGGTTTCACAAGCTCAGCTGTTCAATAAATGATCTGCTGGAGCCACAACAGTGTTCAGAAAAGCTCTACAAGTTGGCAACTTTTATGTACTGCAGTCACTCTGAATACATTTTAGAAGCTGAAGGTCCTGCTTGGGCAGATAAAGTGTCATTTTACTGAGAAATGGTGTAAATTACAGAGATATAAAAATTTTTCAAAACCACTAGTTTTAATGTGGTTAAGTCTATCAAATGCTTCTAAGTGGGAGTGTGCAAGTGAGGCCTTCTGTGCAAGGGAACAGAGCTTGGATCTACAAAGGATATTTCACAGAACTGCACTGCAGGCAGCCCATGGGCTCTTTGTTTATATGGATTGTTTCAGATCTGTAGTTACTTGAACCCTGTATCATCAAGAAGGATTTACCTTGCCCAGTGAGGTACATTACAAACAAGATCTTGGTACCCTCACAGAAGAAAATCAAGAATTGAAGTTAGGCTAATTTGTCTCACTAAAAGTTTGAATTTTCCTTTTAAGCCTCTACAGAAAAAAAAAGTAAAACATCGCCATACCAGACTAATAATCATCAACCCAGACTCAAAGTTTCAAACTATGCCCAACAAGCATTTATAACTCACAGTTTGTCTCCAACCAAATACACCTAAAGATTATTTTATACTGATGCTGTTCCTGCTTCTTACAATCTATGAAACTTGTGTGAAGTTAAGCCTGTTGGAACCTTCAAATAGACTTCCAAAACTGAGCAACTGCATCACAGAGTAAATGTGTATGCAAATCTCAGGCAAAATATGACAGATTTGCTTTCTAGGCTTCACAGAAAGATCAGTCCATCAGTGATAATTAGCTGAGGTTAATTCCACTAGCACTTGGATTGTAAGAGAAAGCAAATCACTAATTGAAAGATGAAACTGGATATAGGCATCAGCAATGCAGTCCTTCTGAATGCCTGCTGAAGAAGAGAATAAAGTAATGTGTTAATCTACACAAAAACAAAAGACACCTTCATCAGTGTTCGTTTCAGGAATCACTGGGTGACACTGCTGTTGCATACGAATGACAGAACAAAGCTGATAATACAGCAGGACCAGATTCTACCCTGTAAACTAATTCTAATCTCAAGTCCAACAGCCAACCTTTCACTATTTATTACCATACAAGAGATAAAAAGTAAACGTCTGAAATTTTCTATTCCAATATTTTAAGAACTGCAAAAAAAAAAAAAAAATTATTCAGAGTTCCCCTCACCATTGCTGCTCATCTGCTGCCTTAATTTGGCTTATGAACTGCCAGCAGAAGGTTTGGCAATGCAAATTTTTCGTGGCATGCAGCTGCACCACAGGTAGCTACAGAAACAAACAGGTAGAGCTCTTTTCACAGCAGCATTTCTGAAACTATTGAGATAAAAGCATAGCAAGGATTCAGGCCCAGAATCCAAACAGCCCGTTCCCTCATTACAGCTGTTATTCACATGAGCAGCCCTGCAGATGGCCGTGCAGTCCCCCAGTATCCCCAGTATCCAGGTAGCCTTGGATCTCACTGCGCTACTGGGAATTGGTGTGCAGGGGCAAAGGGCCCTCATCACTCTCCAGCACCAGTGCTGGACAATCCACTCCTGCCTCCCCTGCAAACACTTGGCAGAGCTGCACATGTGAAGCATGACACTCTGCATGCAGTTCTGCTGTTGGGATGAGAGAACAAACCCTTTGTGACAGATGGGAGTCGTGCTGCTCAATGCAATACTGGAAGCTGCTTAGTTACACACACTTAGGATACAGTGACAGAAAGAGCATATGAACTACATAGAATTGGAGAGGCATTCAACTTAAAACTGGAAGCATTTTCTCTGAAATCAGTTCTATCAGATATTTATTAAAGGCAGAAACATTGCTCACACTGAGCCCTAGAAAAGGAGTTGGTAATTTAGGTGGGGAGGGGGAGGAAGGGAATTCTGACATATACTTCCAAGGCAGAAGTGTACAGGCAGCCTTCAGACTTCTCATGCTGCTCTACACTCCTGATACATCTCCTGAGCTATTTTTTAAATGTATGTACATCTTAAGGTCTAAGATCTAACATGAATAATAACTGAAATGATACATAATTAAACATTTTGCACATCAATGTGTGATATTGATGGTTTAAATATTTCATGACTAATATGTTCAGTTAGGTTTAAGCCAAGCTACTGAGTTATTTCTCCCTCACCTCCACTGCCCTACATCAGAGGATATTGATATAGCTTTCACCATAAGTTGAAAAGATTTCAAATCTACTTCCTGGAAGGGTAGCTAAATAATTACTGTCATGCTAAAAAAAGGAACCCTTGGACCATATAAAGAATAAGGGAAAGGCATCTTTTTCTACTAACATGTAATCCTCAGCATCTCTCTTGTGCTCAGTTTCCAGCAGTAGGAGTGCTGGTGATAGAGCTCTTCATTTTCAGGACTAGTAGCCCAAGGTAGTAGCCCTCACAGCCCCTGGACCCATATCCTATATGTCATCAGACATGGTGCCTTCTGTAATGCCAGCATTTATTTGAACCCGTTTACTGCACTCGGGTTAGTCATGTCAAGATCAAGGCCTGCAGCTTGAATAAATCACTGGTTCAGTGTGTTCCCTCTCTATTGCTCTGCTGGCTGGTGCTGAGTTACTAGAGAGAATGGCTCCTTAGGCTCAGTGAGTGAGATCTTTATTTTTAGTGTTGAGGACGAGAGGATCTGTCCTTGCTGATGACTCATGTCTGAAGGTTGTTACATTTGCAACTTGTCAGAGGATGTGCTACACATGAAGAGTAGGGGAAAAAAGTCCAGTGACAGCAAAACTCCTCTGCAGGTTGTCTGATGTTTTTAGTTCTATTCGGTGGAACTTTTCCTAGCATTTCCTTCGAGCTTTTTTCCCTTCTCATGTTGCATTTTCCACTGTCTTTAAACTTGCAGTGCACTTTGAGGCATCACTCTGAAATGCTTTTTGAACTATCATGTTCATTATATATCATTGTATCCAAAGCACTTTTCTTTAGTTCACAGATAGAGGCATTTCCCCTTTATTGCCTTTTCCCAGTCTTCTCCTATAAAAGTGCCAGCCCCAAACACATACACAAGAGCTTCTCATACTGTCCTATAAAGTACAGCAGGATGTAAAATTTCCCCTGTAACAGCATAGAAGATGCTGAAGGCCAAACCTCAGCATCCCTTGCACCTCTACAACCCTTTTCAAAACCTCAGTGCAAGGCAGACTGTTGGGAAGATAAAAGTTATACCCTGAGAGAGCTGAGAAAGCAACAAAAGCCACAAAGAACATTAACATCATAGTTCTGCGTAAGTTTACATGCAAGACTTTAAACTCATAGTCAAACTGCTAATCCCAGGGGTTTTGAAGGCATTTGAAGGAGGGAGGTACCTAATTCCTTTGGGCAATAGGATTGAGGAACTCAGTCCCCATGTCAATACTTTTATGTCACCTGAAACACCCCCAGGTACAGTCCAATAAACAAGGAAAACCACATCAGACAGCCATTCCCAGCACTAGTTAGGGATATATATATATATTCCAAAGGGATTAACAAGTCTGTGATCTGCTGCCAGAGCTGGTATCATACACACTGCATACTGTGCTGAGTGTGCTGTCCATGGGTGACCATAAATATCTGTTGTAATAAGGGAGATACAGTCAGTTATACAGCTGGGATAGCAACAGAAGGGCACATTCACTGAAAAAAAATCAATTTTAATTAGGAAGACAATTATATTTTCTCCCAAAGGTTGCCAGGGTCTCAAGATTTATCTTTAAGGTGATGGAGAAGTAATCTTTTGCCATTCCATATCTCCTGGGTAGCACTGAACCCTGGAACTATTTCAGGTCCAAGGAAAGACCACGAGGTCCCTCAAGGTCTTATAAGGAAAGACAATAAAAACCACTGGCACATCATTAGCCTGTCCCTGCAATAGCAGCTTATGATGACATCCTTTGATTTCTCCTGGCAAAGGTTTGTTCAGCTTATTCCCAAACTCTGTAACAGTGACTGGGCCCACACTGCTGCCTTCATTCCAGTCAAGAGCTGAGCTTTGTGCAAGTAGGTGGCTCCAGGTTAGTGACAATCTTCCCTAAAATAGGGACAAACTACAGAAACTCTCAGATGGAGACAACTGCCTGGCCACTGGGAGCTACTTTGGGACTTTTATTAAGGAAATTTGTTCTACTAGCTGAGACAAGAAGTTATCCAGATATTTCTGAAGCAGCAGCCAATTACTGCCAAGCCTTTCCAGAGTAATGGGGAAAAGTTAGCCATTGAAATGGACAGGAGGTACTTGATAAATGTTTCTAGATATCAATGCTTGCCTTTTCTCTACTGCCACTTCCTTGCTTTCTCTGATCCTCCATGATCTCTCCCTTTGCTTCCTGGACAAATTGTCAACAGCCACTATAGCCTTGGTGCTTCTTCACACCCTTCCCTCAACGCTCACCTCTGCCAGGGCAGCCCCCTAGAGTTGCTCTGTCAGATGTATGGAGTAGCCTGCAAATAGCAGCCAGTCTCAATTTCCCTTCTCCTTCTTGACAGCTTGCACCCTGTATTTAACTACCAAAGCTGGACCCATGGGCTCAGGATCACCTGGTACAGTCTCATCCTTGACCCTTTGCCAGCTAAGGCTTTGCTCTGCGGCATTGCCAGGCCATATATTTTTATATTTTGTGTTTGTACACAGTACTCCACAGCCTTGGTGCAAGGTACTTTTGCATTATCATCCCTAAATTCCAGGAAAACTACTGAAGAATCATAGTTGACTACAGACACTTCAATCTACTTTGTTTAACACCAGCATTTGTAATAAAAAAGGTGAGCACTGGATCCTCCCATGCACTACTGGAAAAAGATCTGTCAAACTACTGCCAATGTTCACATCTTCCTCTTCTCTCTACAATGGATTTCTATTACAGACTTCAAACATGTTCTGCTCTGAAAACAGCCCCATTGATGTCAAGATGTCTTCAGCATATAAAACATGTGCAGGGTACATAAGAGAGAAGCACAGCATGGCTCTGGAGTTTTGCATATTCTTGCAGCAGTGTTCTACTTTTTGAGATGCTGGAATTGCCAGTGAGTGGCCCAAAGCTGCAGGACCTTCCAGGGTGATCAGTCTGTAATTTCTACATGTCTTATTTTCTCTCTGAAATATATCCCATTATATATTGCCATGGTGATACTGCTGTGGTTTTGTTTCACATCCTAGTCAAATCAAAGAGGAATGCTTCAGAAACAATAAAATATTCCCATGGCTTTTTAACACCACAGCAATTTTAAGCTGCATTATGCATACTCTGCTATTCACTCATCTCCCCAAACAGCGAAAACCTTCTTGTCCAGCTGTCACAAATTTGATCCTGAATTTACAAGCTATTAGCAGTTCAGGAGGGCTGAAAACTCCTTGCTGACACTGACACAGCAGTAGCAGCTCAACACCTGAGAATGTGTGATTTATGTTTATCAAAGCCATAGGTCCAGCCCTGAGCAGCATCACTGGGAACAGCACCTTGGAGTAGTTTCAAACCTAGCACTCTTCAGTAAGTGTAGTGCAGCCATTGGAATAAATGCAGCATATTCCTATATTGATAAAACATATACAAGGAATTAATATCAGTCTGAATTTTAATAAGTAACAAAATAAAGCTCAGGACTGAGACTAAAAATGCAGGGATTTTGTTTCTCTCCATCTTGGTGATCTTGGAGGGTCCAAAGTGGTGTGAAAGCCATGGAAGTAAATTTGTGGAGGGAACTCAGACTTCAGAGGGACACTTAAAGATTAATTTCAGTTGTAAATAAGAAACTTGCTTATTCTTTTCTGTAGAACACTAGAACAAGCCTTTTTTTAAATAGTGTTTTATCACTATAAACTCTGGAAAGCTTTCTGATTAAATGCAACTACATTCAGGGATGTTTTTATTATGTGATTTCAACAAACAAACTTGAGAGTAAAATCCAATTTAATTTCAGGAAGCAATGAGACAGGGTAAATTTAATAGGAACATATTGTTCCAGGCATGCTCTATGCCAGCCTGCAGACCTTGAGCAAAGCCAGCCATCTGAGAGCAGCAGGAGAGAGAATGAGAGAGACAGAGGGAGGTAAGGAATGAGAAGGAGGGGGAGGACAGCACAGAGAAAGAGACAGATATGAGAGGAAAGCTCCTGTCAGACTTTTCTGTGATGAGAGAGGAGTTGAACACTGTGGGAGAAAGAGATATGAGGGAGACTCTGAGCTGACTGTGTATAAAATAAAAACAGTACATGCAGCACAAGCCCAAGACACTTTCCAACTTTCACAAAGTCAGTGGAAAGACTCTTCCAATTCATCTGCACAAGCTGCCAGTAAATAAAAGCCAGTGCCAGGCCCTTTCTTCTCCCTGTCTTTGCAACAGGAAGGGGCTGTGGAACTCGGAATGACACTGTCTGATCCTCCCTAATCAAAGCCATGAGGTGACAGGGAGGGGTTCCCCCAGAATTAAACTGGGATAGTTTTTAACCAGGTGTGTTCCCCATGCCCAGCTGGCACACCCCAGAGAAGCAGTGGGGCAGGACTAAGCACACCCAACCAAGAATGTTTTCCTAGAGCAGGTTGCAAGATTTCAAGGTCTTCGAACATCACAATCTCTACCAAGAGTTTTCAGCAAGTTCTAGTAAAAAGTAGAAAATAAAAGAACCCCTAAGCCTTTTCAGGGGAGACACCAGCTTGTGTAAAGCGCTCCAGTGCATCAGCTGACAAATTTGT
Source organism: Polioptila caerulea (assembly GCA_013397295.1). Classification (NCBI taxonomy): domain Eukaryota; kingdom Metazoa; phylum Chordata; class Aves; order Passeriformes; family Certhiidae; genus Polioptila; species Polioptila caerulea. Next base: position 66,780 of record VYXF01005531.1, on the reverse strand, counting down.
TGCTGTTCTTTTGTTCTTCCTGCCTTCAGCTCCTGTCTCCTGATCACTCTGTTTATTGAACCAGATTGTAAGAGCTCTGGTACAAACTCTGTGACATTGTATTTAAAAACATGCCATACGTGTGTTTGGTTTGAACAACACTGCTAATGAGAATGTTGAGCACAAAGACTTCACCCTGATGACTCTCAAAACATAGCTGAAGTCCCTGGGATGCAGGATGTTCAGTCTGATACACAGACATGGGATGAGAATGAATTTTACCAGCTGAGCACCTGTAAACATCAGCTGGTATAGCAATATATACATTGAATTCCTCAGTATGAGGGGGCTCTCTGCCAGTGTTGGCCTGGCTTGTGGGACAATTTCGGGTCAGGATCCCTTCACACCTCATCACATCTTACCTCTCACAGCATCTGCATATGTGAACTTAGGCAAATAATTTAAGACATGCTGTTTCTATTCATACTATCATTTATTATTTTAATAGTCCAAACCTAACACTTAGCCAGGTTATAGAGCCCTCTCTTGCTCAGAAATTGTTTTGGTAAAAAGCTTGTAAGAAAATCCATTTTCTCCTCAGGATGGTGAAGATCAACAAACTTTTATAACTAAAGTAGCACATTTCTAAATAATAGAACTCTAAAATTTACATTGATTTAACTGGAAGGACATTTAAGGCAGTTTTAGATCCTTTTGGAAATCCCTCCTTCAAGCAAGGAAACTTTCAAAGCAGAGCTGGTTCTCTATTAACACGTTCTCAGTTGCTACGTGGTTATCCCATGATGTACAATGATTTATGAACACAGATAGGATTAACTCTGACCTTGTGAAAACCAGCAACTTCCCTCTTCCTTTTCTCCTCACCTGAATAACTTACTGGACCCCTTAAACAAATTAAAGAAATAAGTAAGAGTGACTGGAAACACTGCTGGACTATTTAAGTAAGCCTCAGAGAACTCCACTGGATAATTTATTCTTGTGAGAAACATAATGATCACCCAACAAGTTTGGTTAGGAAGGTGGTTTATCAGGCCACCTTGATATACTAGGGCAAAAAAATACACAGAACACCTCCTGATGATGGATTGCGAGATATATTAATACAGAAAAGGATTGAGATTTACTTTCAATAGTAGATTAAGGTGCTCCAATGCAGCCGAGACTAGTTCTTTTAAAACAACAGGGACTGAATTTCTTCTAGATAAGGGCTTAATTTTTATTGAAAACCTACCACCTTCAAACTGCTCGAAAGTTGAGGCACTATAAAACTGTCAAATAGCACCATTATTAAAAGCTTTATTTGACAAATCTTCCACTGCTGAGATAACTTGTGTGTTTGCCTTCTCTCTCATATGAAATAAAATCATTCACTTATGCAAACTGCTGACAGGAACGGAAACAAATGGGGTTCTCAGCACAGGGTGAAATACACTATCCCCTTTCTGCAGCTTAATGGAAAGCAGAGTTATTTATAAATCATAAGGCACTCAGACCAGAGAGCTGCTCTCCTGCTGGTTGCAGAGCACTTGGGGAAATATTTGGGAGGGACTCAGGAAGCTCTGTATGGTATTCTGGAGTAGCTGTGATTTTTCAGGAGCAGCATCTGCATGAAACTGTCCATGAGGAACAAAAGCAACCGAAAAATATCTGACAACCAAACGTAGGATTTATTTTAACCTTGTAACAAAAAGGTGTGAGTAGTTCTGCTAGATGGTCTGATAGTTAGCCTTTTATCTGTGACCAGTGACCTTTTGCTTGCACTTATTATTGATTCATAGATTTTATAAGGCCAATGAGGACCTTTACAGTTTCCTAGCCTGATCTCCAAATTAACATAAGCCTCTGTGAGCTTTTTCTTGTGAGCACCACCTTAGAGCAGTCTGGTACGAGCAGCTGATGGATAAATACCTAACAATTTACCTGCCATGCAGGAGAGATTGAGTTGCAATTGGTTCACAAGCATTTGAGAAGATTTGCCAGCTTCAAGCACCTATGAATTACTCCCAAATATCAGGAATCTTTGCACCTAGAAATGCCTGGGGAGGTGTCTTTCTGCTACCCTTTCTAAATAAAAAACAACTTCCGATTCCCAGCCAAACCTCCAGGAAAACAGCAGGATGTGTCTTAGTCAGCAAGTAGGCAAATTCCTTCCTTGGGAGACCTCCCAAACACCACATTTTTTAGTACAATGTTTGCCATGGCCAAGAGAGCTGCCTCCCCCAGGGATTGATTTCATCACATATATGTATTTTGTATTGGGGAAGCCTTTATGTGATGTGGAAAATCCTGGTGATTCTTTGGTAGTCATGGTGCAAAAATCTGGGGCAGTGAGAAACAAGGCACCCCTGAACTCCAGGGAGTCTCCAGCCTTTTATAGGCACAGGCAGAGTGAGAGCAGGGTGTATTTTAAATGGGATTTAATAGAGAATTTGAACTAGTAAGGTTAGAGAAGCTAAACAAAATTCATTTTCTCTGTTGCCACATAAAGACCAGGAAAAAAATTAACAGTCAAGGGTAGAGGGGATGTGAGCTCAATCACACTCAGAGGAGTGAGGCTGGAAGTCCATCTGAGCCATTGCAAGAGCACTAGAACTCTAACACACCTTCTGTAATGAATTCTGTCAATCAGAGCAGAAAGTCCCACTTGAAGTTAATGTTCCCTGAATATTTTCCCCATCTATTTTAAACTATGAAGCCTGGACCACTCCTTGGAGATCTGGGAAACATTCTACCTATCAAAAACATTATTGGGCACAAGTGATAAAACACTGGCAATAATAAAATTACATTTCCAGGACCCTATTTCACAAACCTTTTCCATGTTCTACTGCTGCATCACACACAGAGCCATTCTTATTGTTTAATACCTTCAGTTTTAAAATTTATCTTTTACTTCCTTACCAAATAATAAGCAGTTGTTTCTGTTTTGTTTTTTTTCCTATTCTTGTGACAGGCCATTCTGCTTCTGGCTGTACAGGATTAGCTGCAATTTCTATTCAGTAATTGGTAATCTAGATTTTATTTCTGCTTTGCACTGCATCTCTAAAGAAAAACTGAGTTGCTTTCCATTGCATTAGATTCAGTAGGTCCTGCAGTTTTGGTAATATAAATTACAACTCAGCCCAGAAGATATTTTTGGGTTTGATTAGCAGAGAAATATGTATGCTTTTAAACTCTCTCTGTCCATGAAAGCAGGGGAGCTTGTGGGCGATGAAAGCATGATCACAAAGGTTAATGCACAGATATGGTGGATTAAAACACCCTTCTCTGCAGCATTTAATGAAATAACCCACATCCCTGCTTTTCCCCTTTTTTTGCTTCCCTTGGCTTCAATTCTCTTCCCCAGAATTTACCAACACAACTTCAGCTCCAGGAACAGAGTCAATGTAATACAAAGGATTCCTCCCCTTTTAATATTGTTTATTTAGGATATAGAGGGACAGGTTAGGGGATGGACTGTCTGATTTGTAAGATTGACCAAAAAATGGGAAGCATCACTGCAGTAAAAACTTAGGGGGTCCACCATTACTTGACCAATTGAAATCATAAAATAATATGATTTTTAAAATAAAAATAACATTTGGAAGCACCAGATGAAGTCAAGCCCTGTATGGGAGGCATTCAACTGTCTCTCAAATGGTGCACCAGTTACAGGAGGAAATACAGAGGGAAAACTGAGTGTGGAACAAGAGGAAGGAAGGAAAACTGAGATGCAAAGGTTGAAACAACTCATCAAAGACAAGGATAATAAACCAAAGAAATCACAGACGTCCTTAGCTCCACCACTATGAGTCATCCTTTTTCACACACCACTGAATAAGTTGATGAAATTAATAGACTTTTAAGAAGATATTGAATTTGTTGGCATAATATTCTCCAAACATTGCTTAGGAGAGAGTATTTTGCCTCAAATTACTAATCATTTTATATCTCTTCTGGAATTATTACAACCAGATTATTTTTTCTTTGAAGCAGAGCTACCTCTTCTTGTCTTCTCTACTCCCTTGCCACATTTTTACCTCAAGGATCCCCTCAAATATTATATGTTTATTACATGTTTATTATAACTTTTCACTGCAAGCCTGAAAGGACTTAATTTTTCTCTAAGTCAGCCCAGCCTTCTCTGAAATAAACACCAAGAGTGGTATCATCTATCCAGTGAGTAATTTGAATTGTGGCATCCTCAGGATCCCCACTCTAGTGGGTGATCTTGTTCTGTGCTCTGGGTGGATGCTTTTGAAATACATGTGTGTGTGTGTGAGAGAGGGAGGGAAAGAGAAATAAAAACATTTTCAAACATGAAACTCCATTATTTTAACAGACCTTTTCACCTAGTCTACAGTTTCAGATGAAAATAAACAATGATGATGGAGTAAACCAAGGTGAGGAGAAGAAACACTGGGCTATGACATGTTCTTCATAGGAAGTCTTACAGTGGCAACCGAATATTTTGTTTTTTCATTTATTGCAGACCCATGAGATCCTGTGGCACTTCAGACACTTATTTTTCTACTCCTTGGCTTTAATTGAACTCATCTAGGTCAATGCTTGCTTTGCCTTCCACATGTGCCTGCACTGGGCTGAGCCCACAGAAACCTCCTCTCTCCACCTGGGAACAATCAGAGGGACCTCAGCAGGGCCTGAGGCTTTGGCCCCAGGATGTGAGGCCAGGACTTTCTCCTCAGCCTGGCAGGCTCCTGCCTGTGAGGAGGCAATCAATATACACTGAGGATGTCCAGCTCTCCTCTGGAGCAGCACAAGGAATGAGGCTGGGAGCCCCACCAGCTCCTTGGGGGATTTTGCCTGTGGTACTCCATTGCTTATTCCTAGTGCTGCCAAGCTTGCAGGGAATATAGATTTTCTCAGCCTGATAACAGAGATGGAATGGTAATAGATAGTAGGAGATGAGAAAGTGCAAGAGGAGTAGCATTTTCAAGAAGTGCAAACTTAGCACGATTTACTGTGGTGTTTCATGATGACTGACTGAAAATTCTTACTCAGATGTAATGCCCTGTAAAAAGAAAAACTTGTAACAGCTACAGCATTTCTGGAATCCTTCTGCCAGGTTTTGTCAGGGAAAAACAGGAAGGAAGATTTCCAGGTAATTAGTGTTGCCAAAAATAGTGGACTACAACAGCCGAAATATGGGAGCAGAAATTCCAGACAAATCTTTGTCTCATGAATAGTATTACAACTGGTACCTCTAAGGAAACAGACTGAATATTGTTAAATACATGGAGAGCTGTATGTGTGAAACAATAACAATTTACTGTAAAATGCAAAAGGAGTGGGTGCTTTTCTGCTGGACCTGCATTCAGCAGCTTCTGAACCTCTTTTAAGATTCACTAAACTTCCACGGGAACCTTGCACCCAACGTGCTCTGGCACGTTTCTGCATAATCAGAAATTAACATACAACGAAACTTTAGCACTAATAGCATAAAAGACAGCTCAAGTAACAATTCTGAAGTGACAACTTCTCACCTGGGTGGGTCTGGCAGAATGCACATCCCTGGCACGTTAAAAACATCTCCACTTGTGCTACAAAACTGAGGGTGCCTCTGTATCCAGCTAAAAGGAGACAACTCCAGCTATCACAGGCTGATAGCTGCACACACCAAAGTGAGAGACCTGGCCTTTGGTGGGAGAGGATTATTCTCTGAACAAGGATCTTGCAAAGCCATCCTTGTCATGCTGCTACTCTGCAACACCCTCTGAAAGGATGGCAGAGCAGGGCCTGACGTTGCAGAAGAAACTTTGGCACACTCACATATTTTTGGTCCAGACTACAGCACAGCTAATACTGAACTGTGCTCTCGGAGTCAGGCTTTGCTCCAGTAGAAAATACATAATCCCAATGCAAAGGAATAGTAAGGATAATTAAGGGAAAGAAAAAAAAAATTACTCTGAGATTCTTATTTTCTGGAGTGAAGAAGGTAGAACTTGTCAGTCATATTCCAGTATCTAGTTCTGATTTAAAAACAGACAATATCTATTGATGCAAATGTCTTATAAATATTTCCTTCTGTCAGCAGATAATGTTGGCATTTCCTTTTTTCTTCTTATCTGCTAAGTGCATGAATGCTATTTGTCTGTAATTTGCCTCTCAGCAGAAAATGAAAGCAGCACCTACATACCAAAGAGCTGATAACACAAGCTTGCACTTCTGTGTAAATGTATTTACACAGACATGTATTTGTACACACTAAGCATCACAGACATCTCTAGGAATTCCAAAAGATTCTGTATTTTATACATTATTTTTCTTCCCTAGGAAAACACCAAAATGGAATATCTTTCCCCTGAATCTTTTTCCAGTCAGGATTCCATTCTGTTGTTTCCCTGTCTGCATCATACAGAGGCTAACACCTGAATAATGGGAATGATTCAAACTATTCCTACACCAGCCCAGTGCTTGGTGACATGGGCAGCTCCTCTGGAGAAAAGCTCTTATGGGTGCCACATTTTAAGCCCCATGTCACCTACACTTACTCTCAGCAGGCTGAATTGATGTGGTTCTGCAACACAGCTTTGAGGGCTCCTCTCACTGCTGCTGCCACTGAAACTGCCATACTTGTAACAAGGATAAGAGCTTTGAGCATGTCCAGAATTTTACCAGCTTAGTAAAGCTGTACTGAAGATTTTCAGCCCTTGGGTCCCCCCATGTTGATTCTGAGAGGGAACGTCCACTGTTCAAGCTCAGTGCTGCCCATGAAGATTTGAAGCCGAGAACACTCCTGCCTTTGTGCTTGGACTGCTAAACTGCCACCCAAAGAACAAAGAAAATGAATATGATGGAGATACTCAGCAGGTCAGCAATATCTTTGAAGAGAGGGATTTAACTTAGACATTAATCAGTGTATAATTGCTTATGTAGCATGCCTTTCTTCACTATTAATGATTTAACATGATGATTTACCAAGGCACTGAGAGAATGCCTGGATGGAGGGAGAAAAAGCACAGAAATATAGCCTGTGGTATTCCCTGACGGAGAATGAATCTGCCCATGCAGGAGTGTCAAATTGATAATGAAAGATAAAATGTATGGGGAGCCCAAGAGGCTACTTTACATATTGCAGTGAATAATGCTGCTGCTCTCCCTGCCCATTACACTGGATCAGCTCCTTGCAGACACAGACAAAAAAAAAATATGGTGATTCCACTTCATTCACAGGAATTGTTTTTCACTCAGGATACCCTTTCCAATGAGCAATTCCTTATCTAGACTTGTGCTAGTGAAAAATAAAATAAAATAAAATACCTGCTGTAAATAGATGTGAGTATACCAAGATTTCCTTTTTTAATGTTAATATCAGGTCCTTAACTATTGGCCTTCCTAGAAATTGCTGTGTTGCTGGTTTGGCTGAATGATCTGATGAAAGAAATTTCCTAGTTAAACAATTTTTCTCTCTTGAGTCTATCTTAACTGGTAACAGTGGTTTTCAGGTGGTTTACTCTTGGGCAGTGGAGGATTATTTGTAAGTAATCCATAAAAGCAAATCTAGAAACTCAAGCCTACTATCAATAGGTTTAAATTTCCTTACAGGAGTTTGGATCTCCAGACTACAAAGTTCTTAAAAAGCATGTATCAAAAATGCTTGGGAAAAAAAATTGATCTAGAAAAATACTATGTACAAAATATGCTGTTTAATCTGCTGGTAATTTAACAGTGGGATAGTTTGCTGTCTTCTGGGATTAAGGCATATGAATTAACAATTAGCATTCCAAAATTCTGTGGAAAAACTTAAAAATATTTAATGAAAGCTGTGAGAAGAGAAACATTTTTAGGATTTTTCACTTGGATCACCACAAAATTCAAAATCTCTGAAAATTTGCCCTCACTTGACATTAGAATTATATTGAAAATAGCGATGTTCAAAAACAGCTTGAAATTTTCTGTCACAAATACCATTACATCCGTTCTTCCCTTTTCTAGAAAGGGGAACAGGAGCAACAATAACAGTGTTGAATAACATTTTAACTGAAAGAAACAAAATTAATTCTATGTTATATTTGTGTAGAATCAAATGTAATTGTATTGGTCATAAACTCTGTGCTCCCATAATCCACATCAAAGTTAATTTTACGATCGAGCACACACTTTTTGGTGATTACATCCTCAAAAAAAAAACCCCAAAACAACGCAAAACAAATAAAAAAATCCTCTAAACTACCATCTACCATCCAAACCACTCTTCAGCCTCAGCCCCAGGTATAACCGTACAGGTATCTTATGTGAAAATGTGATTCCACTGTTTATAAAATTTTAGTTTCTACCATCATATCAAAACAATGGCCTGAAGAAGAAAAAGTCACTATTTCCAAGCTCCTTTCTTTGCAAATTTGCATTCTATTTGCATTTATGGATTAAGAACCACAAAATTCTAAAATAAATGGGGCAAAATTGTTTATAATGAACTAAGCTGTTGTAACATCCTCCTGTAGGATGTTACTGTAGGAATTAATGGATCTAAAAATTGTGAGCACAAGGCAGTAGGTGTTTCACACCATCTCAATTATCCATGGTCCAGTTTCTGATCAGTGGAGTGGTACAAACTGTGTGGGCTATTTTCTTCAAAGCCAATTAGCTTTTGGTTCCTAACAGTGGAATTGTTCTAAGTGCCTGCCACTGTGTTTATTGAATACAGTCTGAAATCCCTGCTCCAAGCATTCCAGTTGGGACTGGAGGACTGGCCTTGGTGCAGCAGAGCCTGTACAGCTGCTCTGACCCTTTGAGGGGAAGGCTGTGCTCCCAGGGGGTGGAAGGTCCTCAGGAAGGCTGTGCTGACAGAAACATCCCACTAGGGAGAAGCTTGAGCATCAGAAGTGTGGAGCTCAAATTGGGATAGCTGCCTGGACAAAGCTGAGCTGGAGGCATCCCTAATGAATCTATCCAATCTGAAACCTGTCACCTCAGCAATCCAGTCTGCTGTAAACTAGGGGGATTTTCCTGCGGACTGGGATTTTCCTTCTTCCCAGAGAAGTTGATATGAAATGAACGGGGCCTCCTCTTCCACAAATGTGTGCAACAGAGCACAGCAAATGCAAGCACCTCATATTGGGCTCCACAGATTGCCTGAGCACTGGTGTTAAATCCCTGTTTACAGTCAACCCAACCTGCACGAGATCAGCTCTTCAAACCCCCTGCACAAAGCCATGGCTCATGTCTGGGTGCTGTGAGTCTCTCCCAAGAGACTGAAAGAAGCCAGCTGCTACAGGGAATAGATCAGAGGCTTTCCTGAGGGTCTGGATGGCACCAGCTTCAGCTTGCACTGTTCCTTTACACAGGAATTTGCACTACACAAAACAAAGTAGAATTCTTGCCTGTGCAAATGTCGGTGCTGATCCTCACTATGCTTTCACTGATAAATTGAGTGAAATTTCACATTTCAGTCAAAGTCAACCCAACTGGGCTAATAAATAAGAAGTCCACATGATCTGGGAGAGGTTCTGGGATTATGGGCTTTGCTGGCAAGATGGAGCTGATGAGTTTAGCTTTAGGTAGGAAATTACAGTGCTGGAAGTCACCCTCCACCACCTGAGAATGCTTGAACTACAAGAGCATTTGACAGTTAACTCTGGAAAAGACATGACACAGTGAATAAAAGCATCTGGCCACGACATGGCCCCTGGTGGCCTCTTCCTCTGTTAGACTTTCGTCTCAGAGATATGGAGGAAATGGAGAGGGAGAGAAAAATGGATATAAAACTGCTGACACTTTTCAGAGATGATATTTCTAACTTATGAAATACTAAAGCTCCTTTCTGCTAATACACTCTGCAGTGGTTAGCATTAGATCCACCTGGGACAATGGACAAAAAAGAATTAACATAGCTGCTTCTTATTCCATCCACGCAATCTGTTTCCATTTTAAAAGCAATTTCGTAAATTTCTCACACTCCTTTTATTTAATCAATCCTGATGTAGAGTATTAATTTCTAAATTGCATGAATCTTAAGTATTTGAATACCCCTGTGGTCCTAAACCCTCTACATCAGTCCTGTGCATTTATCTTTGTTAGTAAATGACACAGTGCATAAAGAGTACAGTTAAAGAGTAGAAAGATCACAGCTGCTGTCGTATTAATATTTAGAGAGCAGATTTAATAAATACCATATCTCACGCTATGTTATTATCTGCATTAGTGCTATCAGGTTTTAAGGGAATTCAGGAGATGGTTTCTTATCCATCAGGTTGTCAGAAGCAGACAAGAGGAAAATCAAATGTTCATTTATTCACATCTGGTGTTCCACAGGGATCCGTGTTTAGACCCCTACTGTGTTTATCTGTATAAATGGTCTCTATCTATCATCTAAATCAGAAGAGTTTATGTGTAGAGCAAATAACATCAGATAAATATCCTTATCCACTAACTTGGTAGAAAAGTACAAACCAAATGTACACAGCACATTGTAATTTCTGCTGTTTACTGAGGTTATAAAACCCTCTTCCCCCTTCCACTTTTATTTTTGCTCGAGGTTCATAACTTGATTTGCAACCAATTATTACTTTCCCCTTTTCCTCGTGCCTTTTATCACTACACTGATACACAGTTTCTCTTTCTCTTGTACCGTATCAAGGAGCTGGAAAATCGGTTTTAAAAAGTGTTATAAATAGGTAACACTGAATAGAACATGAAAGAAAAGCAGATGTACCCCCAGAAATGAAATATTCAAACCAAGAGATATATTGCATCTTGCTGCAGGGAACCTGTCAGGGAGGACAGAGGGGCCATGGCAGAGGCAGGGGATTGTGCAGTGCTCTTTGCTAATGCTGCCATTATTATTCTCCTCTCTCTACCTGATCTTTTTACGATGCCAGTTTCCTTCCCCAAGGAGGAGCCGGGAGATTTTTTATGGGAAGAAAGGAGCAGAGAGAGACCATAAGTGAATGGATCTTTGATATCAACAGCCATTTTGGCTTACAGGTTTCTTTTATGCGAGTTCCCTAAATTGTTTTACTTTTATGCAAATCTGGGTAATTAATGCATAAATATTGAGACCATGAACACCTGTGATTTCAGTTCCCATCTTAAACAGCTCTATGGAGCTGCTGCTGCTCTCTTCCCTTCAGGCAGCTATATGAGGTACATATAAAAACCATATTCTTCTGCAAAGACAACTGTGTGAAGGACGTTTAGGTGTTGTCCCCATGGCACAACGAGCCTTGCCCAGCATTAATGCAAGACCCAGCTCTGTTAGGAAGGAGAATTCTAATATCCTCTGTCCTCCAACTCTTTAATCAAGATAAATAATAGCCAAAAATACCCTTTTTCTTAAAAAAACCCACCAAACTCCTCACCTCCAACCTCACCTTGCTCTCTTTCTCTCTGCCCTGTGATTTCTACACATTAGACTCATTCCACGAGCTGCAATAACACAAGACCCTGGATGTGGCTTTCAGCAGCACAGCAGACACTGCTCTCTAAATAAGAATTCCCTGCTGATTGTATCATATCAGTTAAAATAAAAAATGCATCATTCATTGTTTTCTGCTATCCTGGAACACAGTTGTACATTTGTTTTAACATTCAATTATTAACAAGAGTGCTATCTGGAATGTCTCATCTGCCTTATTTAAACAGAAAATAATTATTAATCTCCCCCAATAAAATACATACACTAATTAGCAGTCTGTGGCTTTCTTGAATCTTATTTTAAGAAGAGTGTAGTTTGAAATCATTAAGAAGCAATACATTTTAAGACTGCTATAGATAAGAGCTCCACATCTGCACATATTTTACCCTGAACAGTTCTGTGCAAATCCGAGTAACTCCTCAACACTGGAGTTATCCTTACACTTTCCAAAAAGATGCATAAAATCATTTGACCATCTATGGGCGAAGACCTTTCAATTCACATGCTGTCAGTAACATTTTGCTACATATACTTTTGATTATTATTCCATTGGAAAGCATCACGAAATGAACAAACAAAATATAGAACAGAATAATTAACATGCAGAGGATGCAGAAAGAGAAAATGCTGTTAATATTACTTTCTCTCTGCAGACAGAATGAAGTAGAAAAAGTGGTTATCTGAGCAGGAGGATGGGTAAATGAATTAAAAAAACAACATATGGGTGAGGCTACTACCTGTAGCAAATAGAAAGATGAAGACCCTGTGACAGATGATGCAGGGGAAAGAGAGCCCACATCACAAATCCCTGCTAAGGAGACAGAATTTTATCTGCCTGTGCTCTAAGATGGCCTTAAGAATTGAAAATGTACTTTACAAACATGCTTTACAGGGTTTCTTGGCCAAGCTAAAATGCCAAATCACAAAGTGATGTGCATTGCCATGGGCTTGCATACTCATGATTTTACAGGGAGAACTAAGATAAATTAATGCAATTATTTAAAGGAAAAATATAAATTGTTCAATAATTAAGATAACCCTACTTGCACCAGTCAAAGTTTAAGACAGAATTTTAAAAATCAAATTTTGAGCTTCATTAATCTTCAAAATCCACATCTGTGAAGCCAAGCAATGCTACCAGCTCCTTTAAAGTGAGCAACTGAGGCTCAGGGATGTAAACTACTTGACCAAGATCCTTAGGGGGAAATTGAGAGCAGAAACCAGTCTCCAACACATCAAACTTACAGCTGGACTTGACTGCCCTGTTCTACTGACTTCCCTTTGTCCTCCCTGGCCAGAAAGCTGCAGTGAACTTTCCAGGGAAGTGTTAGGTGTGCTGTAACTGGACTCAGGCGCTGGTGAATAGCAGGAACACTCCAAAAAGCATCAAGGCCAAGGCAAGCTTCCTTCTGTGTATCCACACAAGCACACACAAAGGTTCATTCTAAATACACAGAATGCTCAAAAGCAGCATTGTTCCAACAGAATATTTTGCCAGCTGAGATGTTTTCTAATTCAAAGTTATACCACACATTCCACATATTCTTCCTCTCTGATAAGAGCTGAATAAATGTGATCCTGAAAAGCCAGTTCTTTTTTAAAAGCAATGTACAGATGGCTTCTTTCAGTGTGTAGTCTCAGAAATTACCAAACTTAATAAAAGCCCAGTCCTCATATATTCTAGATGAGAATAAGAAACATATAACAAGTACTTTCTGTGCCCTGTAATTTTGACTATACATTAAAAAAATCAGTTTTCACCACACTATTTGGCTTTTGAGAGTGGGCATCTGTGCTGTACTGATGTCCCTTCTCAACTGAGGCATTTCTCACTGGTATTTAGCTGGCCACACCTTCTGCTCTTGACACTCATGCAAGAGTACAATGAAAATGAGTCTAGGTTTTCTCATTTACAATATCCTTTCCCCAAAAGTCATGAAAATTTCTGTTTTCCTTTCCAATCAGTGGCATCACCAGTTTCAAGGATACTGCAACAACAGTTAAAATAAATATGCTTAAAGCATTAACCAGTGAAAAGGATCTGAGATTTTACAAGAAACTATATGATGAAATTACAAGATGAAATCACAAGATGAAATTACAGTTAGTGTCAAATTAAATACAAAACGCAGTGATGGTGCTTTAAGAATTGAGAGGGATTTTATCACAGTAAAATGTACAAATCTAAAGTTATTTAAAAGCAGAGCACAGTAATGACTGTAGTTACAAATGGTTAGGTTTTATGCTATATATTTGATTGAACCTGTGTTTAGTGAGGTATGGATCATTGTTTTTATATAATTGGCAAATTTCACTTATATTTGGAGTTGCATCTCATTTTTAGGATTCTGATGTATTTTACTACTGTTTTTTTCATGTTATGAAAAACTGTGCTACACTTTACTCAAGAGGTGTGGAATTAGCCTTGTATTCAGGTGTATCTGGCACAATGTCACTGCACACAAAACATTTCCATTGTCAATCATGAAATTGATACCTGCATTTCAATTCACTTCATGCACTTCAACGAGCTCACTAAGGTCTATCTGTTGGCAGCATGCAAAGCACATATTCTGAATTCCACAGCAATTTGCAGAAATACCAGATTGCAAGTGTCACCTCACTTCTTTCTAGGCCAGGTGCTCGGGCCAGGCATCAAGCAATGACCAGACAAAGTGGGTCCAACAAACAAATCCTCCTCATACTTTCATTGCCTGACTAGACAGTTGCAGATTTAGATATTTGCTACTTAACCAAGAGAAGGTACAGAATTTTTCTATGGTGTGAGCCAGGTTACACCAATTTTGAGTGCCTCTGGAGCTTCCCCCAGTGGTGATTGCTCATCTGGAATACTCAGCAGCAGCATCAGCAGAACAGTTTCATTTCCTCCCCCCAGATTCACGTGGGATCTGTCACCAAAAGCAATTCTGACAAGCGCTGGGGAGGAGCTGCAGGAGTCACAGCCAGCAACTCTCACATGGCTTCATTACAGCCCCTGCTTAAATTCACACTGGGGACACCAATATGAGCTGTTGCTCCTGAGAGAGAAACTGCATTCAGAGGATCTTTTTCCAGGGACATTTCATCCACCCCTCCTTGAGAGCTTTAAAATAAAGTTTTCTTCAGAGGCACATCAAATCATACATCAAGGAGGCAAACTGGCTTTGCAGCCTTGCAGTAATCAAAAGTAAGACTCAGTGGTGAGCACCATCTCTCATGCACTGATAAATTCGTTTCTCTCCTGTTTTCATTATGCACTACTGGAATTATGTTCATTCAAGTTAATGAGAGTATTTCCATGGACTTTGGTGTGCAGTAGGTCATATAATATGTTCCTCCATACATTGTAGTCTGAGGGCCAGAGCAGCACTTACTCATTTTAAGCACTATTTTAAGATTTGATGGATGACTTAGCTCTGTTTTCCCAGTTTTCCAAGGATGCAAGGCAAAAAAACAAAGCCAAATACAAAATACTTCATGGCATCCTCCCTTTTTTCCTTGCATGGTTGTACTGCTGTTGGGGGAAAAAATGAGTATTTTGTAAGGCCAATAAATCATTTTGTCACCTTAATCTTTTATTGATCTCAATAAAAATTGTATTTTGTTTCTTAACAAAAATTCACCAAGAAGGACATCACACCCAGAGATGTGTATAATGTAGGAAGTGCTCATCATTTAACATTCTTATTTATGGGACAAGGTATGGACTTTGTGGAAAAATCTTCAACTGTTTTTGTAAGGTGATGCATCATACTTTTAAAGATGTACTTGACTAAAAGGCAGGTTGTTTACCAACTACACTAAGTTGTGAGGTTTTATATAAAGAGATTATAAAACCAGGTTTTTTTAAGCAGTAAATGGGAGGGAGTAGAGAGCTCTTCCCCTGTAAATCTGTCCTGTCGCTTCAGATTGGTACATCACAGTCATTTCTTCTTGTTTCAGATGATCACACTGAGAAATCTCAGGGAAAGAAGAAGAAAAGAAAGGAAAACGATTGCTAAGGGAGCCCTACAGTTCCCCATAAGGATCAGTGTGACACCACCCTCCCGTGGAACACCTTGACTGTATCCCGTGCTGGCTCTTGCCTTCTGACCATCTCTGAGAATACAAAAGCCCTGCTGGAGCAGCAGCCTGAGCTCCCATCAGAAGCACACTGGTAGAGCAGGGTTTCCTGTCTCCAGGCTAGCACAGGATGCACTCTAGGAGCCATGGCAAGGGGCAGCAGTAACTTTTGCACAATCACACACCAAGTTGCTGACTGCAGACACAAGCTGCACCTGTCTGGCACTTTCCCACGTCTCACCAGAGATGAACTGTAATTAAGTCCAATGATTCTTCACCATAAATGCTTGAAGGATCTTCAAGCCCTTCTCCTTTCTACAGTCTGGCAGCACCTTTAAAGGAGGCTTTAGTGCACCATAAGTCTGTAACCAGAATTATTACGTGCTTGCAATAATTGCTTAATAAAGGTTTCACTGTAGAGTAACCTAAATGAGGGCCAGAATCTTTCCCATTTCATTTTCATAACCTACAGGTCTTCACCCAAAACTGGCTCCAAGAACTGACTTGCACAATCTGCAATATATCCAGGCTGCTTTCCTGCCAAGAAAGGCAAAGCACAGGGAAAAGGCCTCAGCAATCCCTCTTTACAATGGAATTTAAAAATGCAGTTTGAAAGGTGGCCAGGACTCTTGGGCCTAAGATTTCTATCCATCAAATCAAGACAGAGTCTGCACCAAGAGTCCCCTCAGCCTCTTGCAGAAGGAAATTGTGTGGTCAGATAAGCATGTCCTTAACATCAAAGATTCATTGCTCATAAAATTATCATCAGAACCATCTCTCACGTGAGACAATCCATTCTGCACAGCAATAGCTACACCTTTGATTTCCTCCAATTATGGTACGGGCTGGTTTGGGAGTGTTTCAAATCCAATATCTCAAACAGCACCAGGCTTTCTCAGCATATACTGCCGGCATAAAGGATATTTTTTTCTCATTTTAATGCTAGTCCCTAAACCATTTTTGTATCACACTGTCATTGTCAGAAGATTAACCTTAAGCTGAAACAAGGACTATTTCTTTTTTATCAGACTCTTGAAATTCTCCAAATATTCATCTAGATTTGGAGATGAAGATAGAAAATCCTCATATTTTTCATGTTCTGCTATTCAGTCTTTCCTTGTTTATAGTCTGGGCACATACTGTTTTAGACTTTAGAGAAAAAGAAAGTTCACCACTGCCCACGATAAACCAGAAGGCACTTACTCCTTGCTCATTCCTATAAGAAGTGAAGCTGAAGAAACACTTTCTCTGTTCTTTATTTGTTTTTCAGGGTCAGAAATTCAAGGCACATTGCACAGGCTTCTTATAGCATGGCTAGAGGTCAAATCTCGTAATACATGACTTGTCAGTATCTTTTAGCACAATTGATAGGAGTGTGCTGCTGACTCTTGCATTCCAGACTGAGAAGAAAATGTCCAGAGCAACTGAGGTTATATGATGGATTTTGTAAAATATCACCAAGTCTCAGTAAGAAAGATGGTGTTGGAGGCTAAGAAAAAGGGCTGCACATCAACCTTACAAAATGCCAGAGTTTTGATTGATGTCCAAAACTGGTCATTAACAGCAGTGACTCCTGCCAGCCACAAAAATCTCTACCTACTTCAGGAGGAACTCATACAGGCAGCAGAAGCATTGACAGACAGATGCCTCATCCCAACTCAAATTAAAAAAAAAAAAAAAGAAAAACAAGGAAAAAAATTTGCTCCTTTATTATAGTTTGTAAATATGTAGAAAATATAAAGGTGACATTCTGGGCATCTTGGAGTAAATGGTGAAATTCTTTCTGCTTCTGTAGACACACAACTGTACCAAAAGCTATTTATGAGGGGGCAGGAAGAGCCCAGAATGAGTCTAATTTTTCATAAGTAAAAGGAACTGATATGTTCTCTGCTAGTATGGAGAACTGGCTTCCAGTAACTTGCAATTGATCTACTCTCTGTTAACGTTCTGTACAGAAGTGTTTCCAGCAGATCTTATGAAAGGGAAGGGAAATGCAATCAGCAGATGTGGCTGCAGTCAGAAACAAGGACTGGGGAGGGAATCTGAGATTTAGTGCTGGGAAAAATGATGGCCATTGTTTCTTGTTTTGAACTCAGCTTCAATTAACTAACGATAATAAAATCTTTTTAAGATTCTGAAAGCTTACTAAGGACATATGAATACCCAAAAGCAGGTGTTCTGCCATTAACTGCTCCATCTATTTCCCTAGCAATCAGTGATATAAATAAATCTCTCACACACACACACTTCAACAAAATCCTCCCCTGCCCTGCTTTTTTTCCGGTTCTGCCCAGGTTAGAGCGCAAGAGAGGTCGGCAAGTAATCATCAGGGAGAGATGAAGCTACACGCACACAAAAACAACCCAGTTTAAACAGGGAAAAAAAAAGGGTTCAGAAAATGATGAGCAAAATATTAAGTAAATTACACGTGGTTATGGAGGATCAGGCTCTCCCCTTTACCCTACTGGAATCCTGGATTATCTCCACTTGCATCAGGACAGCACAATATTGATTAACAGGAAAGGAGAGAAGATCAGTCAGCCAGTCACAGCAGGGAATGTTCTTCAATGTACCCTGCTTAGTTTCAAAACAAATAATCTTTTGGATATAAGACAAAGTCTATTATAATATTTGATCACAGATTGTTTTTAGTATTTTCTTTGTCCACATACCTACAAATTCCAAGAGAGAAGGTTTATTTTAATTTCTGCAACTTTCCTTTTACTTTAATTCCCACTTAACACAACTTCTCAAGAAATTACTTTTCAGCCTTCCATTATTCTTCAAGAATGCCAAATTTTCTTATATACTATATATATTATCAAATATTATCAGTGGTATCACTTCCTGTCAGCATGAACAGATGAATGTAGGAGATTTGAATTGATTTAGCAATCTTTTATATTTAACATACTTTTAAAAGAATTCCCAGACACTGAATGGAGACCACTTTTCCATTGTATACACAGTAGAAAAAGATTATAAATAAAAATATATTTAAAAGTTCCTACATTTAGATTTGAAAAGGTATGCAGAACCCTTCCTAATTTCACAAAAGAAGTTATATTACAAGTTTTGTCACATGACTCCAATGCAGTTTTCAACAAGTTAAATGTGAAATGGGAGCAATGGAAAACAGGGTGAAATCCTACAGCCAACTCAGATCCCTGCCAAGCAGTCAACAAACTCACACTACATGGCAGAAACTGCTAAAACACCAAACTTAGGAAAATATCAAGGTCCAAAAAGCATCTGTTGTGCCACCTGATTATGGTGCACATCTACTAGCACCACTTTTACCAAAATTATGGGTACAATGCTTGTGAAGATCAATCCTTGGGTGGTTCTTTATGCTATGACAAGAATTATATCTCATATTAATTGCTTTATTATAGCCTTCCAACACAAGAAACTTACATATTTCAGAGCAAAGTTCTTGTGCTTAGGCAATTAGGAGGAAATACATATAATGCTTTTTTATAAGAACATAATTAGACAGTAATCACACTTTTGTCGTGGCTGACAATTAGCAGCCCTCCTCCCCCAGAGACATAATAGAGCTATGTCATTATCATTACCAACACCTTAAGCCCACTGAGGGAGTATTAGATCTATGCAGAAAAACAGGTTGGGAGAAATCCTGGCTCCACTGAAAACAATGGCAAAACTCCCATTTTCCCAGCTCTAATTAGCTATGGTTAAATTACAGTGAACATACAGTGAACTCGGCTAGAGCTGATGAAGGAAGAAAAGCAGATCTTAATAGTCAACGTTCCCTCCTGAGTAACGACTCCAAAGAAAGAAGTTCAGAACACTTTTTTGAGGCAGCAATCCTACATCTTCCATAGTCTCCTCCTGGAAGTCTGTTGGCTTCATTTCCCTGATAAAAATGACAGAATCAAGGTAAAGAGAGGGAAGCAGTTACACAATCAGGCAGCACATCAACATGTGCTCATAGCATGTTTTTGTCATGTGCATTTTTAACCCTCTAGTATCATGTCCCTTGTATTACCCTCCTCCTTCACAAGCCAGGCACCCCAAAAGCAGAGCAGCCCTCTTCTGCTCTATCCTTCTGACTGATAAAGGAAGTGGCATCAGGGCTGGGTTAAAGGGGACAGTCCAGCTTGCTCCAGATTTCACCCTTCCTGTTACCTGATATTGCATGAAAAGCATGAGCCCACTGTTGGTGCACAGAAACAGAGTGGGGCCACACACCAGCACCATAAACACCCTGAAAATGCTGGTATTTAACACTTTCAATATGCACCCTCCTAGTACACAAATCAGGAAGTAAAACCAGAATATCATCATATCATTGTGCTGCCCATCTCCAGAAGAGGAAAAGGCAAAGTTCTTGAGATATGCAGAGGAAACAAACAATATTCACTTGAACAGGCACAGTGCATATGGAGGAAGCAGAATGGAAACCAGCACTGGTTATCATGATGACAAAGAAGACCACAGCAAGAGCAGACCACAACAAGAGCAATGAGAGTTCTGACAACGTTCCTTCATGACATAACTCTCAACTCTTCAGTTTTAAAAGGTTTTATTGAGTTTACATTTTTATAGCTAATTTTCCACATCCTCAAAACACCAGACTCAAGAGGTTTCTCATCAGTAACTAGAATCGGTAGAAATCAGTAATAGACTTCTGCTCCTCATAGCCCACAAGAAAAAGATGCTGTGCTCATCTATCATTTTTTTTTGATAGAGATACATGCTGAGAAGATTTGATTATTCATCTCTCTGTTGTTAAATACATCAGCTAGTTAGCATGGCCCACTGGTCTATCCAGCTGCAAGTCTAATATGTTCTGGCACAGAAAGAGAAATAGATTGGACCCAGCAGGACCTCCTAAAGACTCTGCTATCTTGTCTGTCCATCGGGGAGAGGAGGGACCTGGTCACGAGGCTCAGACTGCACATACAGCCCTGTATCAAACTGGAGAAATGCCACTTTGTGGAAGAGTGTTAAGCCCAGCCCTCAAATACTCTGCTTCGTGTTGTCCAAGCAGATTTGGATGGTTGCCAAGAGATGAGAGGCGCAAATTTTGGCAAGAAGCCAAAAGACAAGAGGCAATTGACCTAGCACTTTTCTGTTCTTTCCTGGGAATTGCAGAGCTACAATGTGCCACAATTGTTTACAAATGTTAGGATTGTTTTCTCTACCTGTGCGTTGTGTAAAGAGATTAATATGCTTTGACCTGCAATTTGCAAAGGGGTTACAACTGCCATGGGAGAAGCAAAGCGTAGTGCAGAGGTTCAGAAGTGCTCAGGTGGAAGAAAAGGAAACAGCTGAGTGGTTCCTTGCTCCTTGCAAGAGGATGTGGTGCTCTGAAATCTTTACTTGTGCATACCCAACCAAGGCTGGCAGTATAAGAAAAATCTCAGACTGATTAATGCACAAGCTCACATAAAAACCCTCAGAGCACCTGGCCTCTGCTTCCAAATGGGACTGTGTTTGTGTGAAACCTGAAGGCCTTGGAGTTTTCTATAAGCAAGTTCTTTTCTTGAGCTGTGACACAAATGGACTTGGGAAAAAGGAGTGCTCAACCCCCCTGCTCTGAAAACAGGAATTTGGGTGGGTTTCACCACCTAGCAGTGGGCACACAGGCAGCTCAAGCTGTCGGGAAAAGGGGCTCGGCAGGGCAGAGAACGCTGAGTGTAAGCAGCCCTGTAGCTGCACAGGCAAAATGCTGGCCCCAGCTATTTACCTTCAAGGACTTTTATTAATTTCATTCTGCCCTCAGCTGTCTCAACACGTGGGTACAGTTTCATAGCCCCTCGTCCCAGAACTGTGCTCTGGAATGGCTGTCAGGAAACATTTGGGATGCCACCTTGGGCTGGTGAAGAGCTCACACACACAGAGTGCAGGGCAAGGCTGTCTCAGAGCTAACAGCAAGCACAAGGCTTTCTCAAATCATTTGATTTTGTTGCCCTTTTATAAAATGCAAATTAAAAAAATTATGAAACAGTAGGCAATAAAACCTGAATTTTTAATACCAAGCAATCACTGAACCTTTACGCGTGAGTATGAAGGACTAAATAATCCCATTCTTTCTCACAGCACAGACCCAGGAGAATTTCTTTCTCTATATTGCTTTTTTAACAGCTATCTATCTTAGTCTAGTCTTGTTGATATATTTTAAGGCTTTTAATTTGGAGGCTGTTATTTGCTCAGATGTTATCTTCAGCATATTAAGTACAGTAAGCTTCCATCAAGTCATACACTGGGCATTTGAGCTGGGGCAGAATTTCTGACTTAAATATCCATGTACAATGGCAGAATAAATAAATAAAGAACACCTTCAAGGCCTCCAAGCACCTAGTAACAAAATCACTCTAACCTTACAATAATGCTCTGCTTACAGTCCTCCCAAAATGCAAGTCATTTTCTGGATCCCAAATGATATTTGGTTGATGGATTGCTGGTGATTTCTACATCAGAGCACCTTGGAGCCCTAGTGCTAAACCCCTGACAGCGTTAGCATAAAAGATTTACATTTATGTTATGAGGGCCACACAAGAATAATAATTTTAAAATACATTGCCTTGGCTGCTGGTGCACCATGGGAAATCTAAGAGCAGCAGGCAGCATTCCTGTGCTGTAATTACAAAATGGCAGCACGGGAGAGGCTTTTGAGACGAGGAACCAGAGACTGCAGCCATCTGCATGCCTTGGCGAATTGAAATTACAGTAATATATGAAGACATTACCTGAAAAGCCCAGCACCATTTAAATGATTTACTATTACGCCCCAGCAAGCTTTAATTTAAGGATAAAGTCATTCAGCAAGCTAATCTGATATAGGAAGCATTATTTCACACAGTTAAGTTAATTTACACTAGCTGATTGTTGTTGTTGCAGTTGGCATTATTATCTGCACAAACAGCCGATCGGCCCTGACAGAAGCAATATACTGTTTAATACAGCATCTTAATTCAGCAGGCCAGCTATATGTGATAAAGGTTTGTTTATAAGCAATAATGGGGAGGAAAGTCATTTTGAGGCTAAGCTGATAACACTGATGAGAACTATGTGGGGGTTTTTCTGGTACGAAAACAAGCAGGAGCCATCCACTCATTTGTCCATCTGTCTCATAACAGGAACATCCTGACAGATTTCTCTTACATAGGTTTTGCTTTCTCACCCTAACTTCAGAGTGGATCTTTGTCAGTGTTTTCTGCATATATTTCCTTTGACAAACAGCCATCACCATCCCAGCACTGTGTGATCACCATCACAGCTCCGCTTCCCCAGTGAAATACAGGCTTCAGGAAGACCTCCACAGCTAAACTCTGCGACGTGAGCTGGCTTTAAAAGCCCCTAATACATCACAGAAAAGGCAAAACACACATGACACATTGCACAGTTTTGGCTGGCTTACCTCCAACAGCTAATGGTAAGAGGCACTGTGATAGTCATAGCTGAGTAAGAATGCTGTGTTATAAAATAATCTGATGGAAAGGGATGCCAGGGGAGGCACAGACAGCCAGTGCTTGGGCCAGGGATAGTTTTGTTCCTCCTTTTAAGCAGGGCTTGGATCAGGTTGGCCTGACCCCAATCGATATTTGTAAGCACCTTTATTCATTAAGAGCTGTAAAAGTCCTTACAAACATCAGCATTGTTTTCCCAATAGAAAGTAAGCAACAAATAAGAAGCTGTAAGGGAATTACTTCCTGTAGCTTTCTCTTCCCCACGAGGTAAAGTCATCTACAGGATCACAGACACGAAAAGTTGCTTGAGGGAATTCCTTCAAGTTAGCTGTCCTCCTCCACACAATATTTAAAGCTCCAGGAACATGCTTCTTGAACTTGCTCCTCTTCCCCAAAAATCTATTACCCAATAAAAACATTTCTCTGTTCATGAAGTCAGATTGAATGTAATGCCAGTGTAAACACAAAAAGAAAAACCAGTCAACCTGCCCTGAATTTGTAAGCAGACTTTCTCCATCTTTCAACAGAAATATGATATAGTATTCTGTAATACTGGCTCAGCAGCAGTGACAATAAAAGGATGTTTGGTGACTTCAGCACAAAATGTATTTAAAACCAGATCATCAAAAGCAGTTAGAGGGCTCTGTATCATTTACAAGTCACATCCCACTGAGTCATAATCCTAAACACTTCTGAAGCCTCAAGTGTTCAGATGTTTCTGAAAAAACATCTTTTTCACAAAAAAGTTTAAGTTTACACAAGCTGCTCTAATGCCACGATGTCCCAAGTGTGTGGTCAGCTTTTCTGGTGGTCTAACAGCACTCTCTGAAGGTTTGAGTCCTGTGGGCTATCAGCAGTTTGCACCCCTCATGAACAGAAGCATTGCTGCACCCAACCACACCTTTGAGAAGCTGTCCTGGCAGCTGAGGGGATGGCTTCTCCTTCCTTCAGCTTCTTTGGGGCACAGCAATAACTGCCCACTGTCAGTACAGGGGGGTTAAACTGTGACAACCCTCCCAGCACTCTGAGCCCAGTGTTGCAGCATCTGAGGTCATCAAACAAGCCCTGCCCAGCTGCAACCTGGAGCACACTCCTCTTTGACCTCTGCAGTGCATTCACATGGAAATTTCTGCTGAGCATCTGTCTCACCAACCACTGGATCAAGTCACAAAATCCAGCTACACCTCCCTTGGCAGCCACAACAGCCCCACACAGCTCCCGGAGGAAATGACTGCACGACTCACATAGCCTCATCCTCCTGGGGTTTTTTGTTACTGACAAAGGAACAAGTGTTGTAGAAATTCCTTTTGATTGGAGGTCTTAGATGTTCTGTGTTTTTCAAGCTTTTATTACATAGAATATTTAACATTTTAAGGCAGAAGCTCACAGAAACTGCCCTCATTTCAGCCACTCCTCAATTAGTTCTAATCAGAAATTGGTGGGAATGCAGCATGAGAACACATAAAAATAATATATAGCAAAGAACAGTTTAAGGGATTTTTTTCTCCCATGTTTTATAGTAATAACATGATTTTAATTACATACTTTTTTCTATTAATTTGATTTCTTCATTTCTGTATTTTCACCCATATTCGTTTATGAAAGTATGTAAACAGTGCAAAATAATAATGAATACAAGATGTTTAAAAACATTCAGTTAGAGCTAAGTTGTTACTATGCTATAGTCCTCTCTAATTCTATTTTAAGGAACATAAGTTAGAGCCTTAGCTGGCATAAAAAGAGAATCCTACCTAGAGATTACTCCCTGTTCCAACACAATAAAGGCAGCTGAGTGTACGTGAGCCATTAGAGCATCTTAACCAAGGAGTTTGGTTTGACTCCTGGGTAGGTTTACATTTGAGTATCAGGGCTCTAATGCAGAAGTCTTTAAGAACAAGATTATAATGGAAAAAAAGAGGGAGAATGCCCATTTTTGTGGGTTTAGTTTGAACAAACACATTCAGACATGCAGAAAATAAAGAGGAATAATGCAAATTAATTTGAAATTATTTGGATGAATTAGGCTTATGGTCTGATAACTGAATGATGCAGTTACATATGCATAACATAGCCCAGTATATGGGAACCTAAGGTAATGAGACTAAAAGCCAAAACATAATCAGATATTAAAGAATAAAAGGGAGGCAATGCACTTTCACAGATCATTTGGGATAAATTCAGGATAAGATGATAAAACAGCTGAAATGTTGCAAATGGAAAACAGCAAAAACACAGGCTGAATAAATTATTCATAATTAACTCACATACATGTTTTCCTTTTTACAATACTCCCTACAGGGGGGAAAAAATTCTTCCTTTTGTAATATTAATTTAAAACAGGGACTAATTTTATAAATCACTGAAATTCTATGACAAAAACACGGCTCCAGCCTTGCAGAGCTAGAGAGAGCTCATGTCCAAACTACTCTTAAGTACTTTATTCTATGACTTGATGCTTGCTTCTCTTTTTTACTCCACTGTGACTGGGTAAGTTGCTCAATATCTTTACTACTAAAATGAATAGCCTGTCAAGGATGAATTTCATCCACATGAAGGCTGAATCCAAGAAAATATTTTTCGGTTCTTGCATGTCTCATGCAATTTCTATTTAAATATTAAAATACAAATACAGAGAGAGTCCATGGCAGCACTATACATACACACATAGACAACTGGGAGTATTTGTAATTTCATAACTTGTTCTATGGTCAGGGACTTGTTCTATATCATTATACTATTTTAATCCACCTAATAAAATTAGTAACATTTATCAACTGGGTAAAAACACTAACTGATTTTGTCTGCTGGACACCCATACCTCCTAGCCATGTTTAACTGCTTGGGTAATTGTATAAAAATGTAGTGTACAGCTAGATATTGCATGGAATATGAAATGAATGGTTGAATTTCTCATGCTTGATCCATATTTAGAAGGAACCATCAACCCAGTCCCTGCTCCCTTCGATTCCAAACTGGAACCCCCTGCTAGGGGATGGCAATACATGTTACTCCACAGGGTGGAGTGGAAATGGCAAAGCTCCCTCAGTTCAGGGATGTGTTTCTACTGAAGAAGGGAAAAGAATAAGACAAAATTTGTTTAGTACAGTCCATCAATTTGTGACTTCATTTCCTGATGATGGCTTTATTATTCTTGATAAAGAGAGGACTAAAAGGAAGAGGTAATGGCATAGGTTGTACATTATTAAAACAGCTAATAGTGGACTTCCATATCTAAACAAAGCAGGATGGCTTTTGGATTGGATTACAAGACTAGGACACAAAAAGACACAGGTCTCAAAATTCAGTTTCCTTGAATGATCCCTGTGTGAAAAATGGAGCAATGTCAGGCTGGGAGGTGAGGGACTGCTCATATCTGGTTCCAGGCACCCAGCCAGCCACATTTCACTGCCCTTCTCCTTGGGACCAGGGGACAAAACACCACAGAAAATGCTCAGGGATCAAGATAAAGCCAGGGACATGGTTCCCAGTTACCATCATGGGCAAAATAGGCTCAGCCAGTGTGAGAAATTAATCTGTTGCCAATTAAAATGGCGTTAGATAGTGAGTAACAGGAACAAAAAATAATAAAAAAACCCTTTTTCCAGCTTCAGTTGAGGTTTAACTTCACTTTCTCAGTCTGGACTCCTCCACCTCCTGTCCCCAGAGCAGCAGAGGGATGGACAAGGGCTGTGGTCAGTCCATCCCAGCCCCTCTGCTGCTTCATCCTCCTCACCCTTCCCCCCTCCATGGGGGAGCTTCCTGGGGCTCCTAGGGCTGGGATCACCCTGATTCCTCACTCCTGGGCAGGTTCTGTCCTTTCTGGAACACATTTGGGGCTGGCTGTGCCCAGCATGGGGCAGCCCTAGTCTCACCTCACAGAGCTCTGGGCACAGCCAGCCACTGACCTGGCACCTCACCCTCACACCTGGCTTTAGGGTGTTTCCTCTCACTTTTAAGCAGTCTTTAAATTGTTAATATAATTGTTTTAAAAAGTGTGTCTCTTGCACTGTCTCACCTTCTTCCATTTTATATTTAAAGAATTGTTCTAAAACTATATTTAAGGAGAAAAATAACTAAGGAAGAAACACAAAATTATTTGCTATATTACTAGATTAAGACATTCTTAGTCATATACAAGATCTTATTAAAACTGCAAATTTCACACATCATTTTTCTATCAATCATGCAGGACACTCAGCAAGGTTACTTCTATGAGAGAGAGCACAGGAAAAACCCTTAGACAAACTGCCATATAGTCTGAGCAGAATGAACAAAAAAGAGAAAAGACCTATATCCACTGCAAAAAGTAAACATATGTTAGACTAAAAGTAACTATATGGCATTTTTCCCACAGGTTTGGGGATTTTTTTAAACAAAAACTAAGAGAGCGTTCCTGTTAAAAGTATACAAAGCAAAGTCTCCAAAGCAAGCCTCAGCAGGATAAAAATATTCCTACCACGAAAGATGATGAGGTTGTACTTAGAACATGGGTGTTAAACAATGTAGAAAAATCTACAAGATCTTATTAGTAGACATTGATACGTTAATAAATTATATTTGATTTTTTTATTTTTAAGACCTGCACTCCAGCTTCCACTGGCTACAAAGATCCTCAGGTGATGGCAACTCACGGGTGCAGCCATAAGGGTACCAGGCTGTCCTGCATCAGCACAGGACAAAGGTTTGTCAGCTCTCCAGAACTCGAGGGGAGCCACTTAATGTATTGTGTCCATGTAAACCTGGCCCATTCAGTTCAGTCACACCTTCCTCCCCAGCAGGTCATGGGTAAATCAGCACTAAAGGGTTATTCAGGGTTTTACAAGCAGAAAAATAATAATTTAACCTTAATTTATGCCTTCAGTGAGAGGACAAATTCCACTTTGGAAGATTATTTCTGCAAACACCACCTAAAGCTTGCAGCCTGGCAAAGAACAGACATGTAGGAAGTGAAGCACCCAGACAGCCCAGAGTAGTGTGGTTGCAGAAGATAAGTTCTATCAATTAAAAAAGGAGATTGGTACATTGCTTCTGATCACTCCAGCCATTTCCTTGGGAGTGTAATGCAGAACAACTGGGAAGCAGCAGCACTTCCCAAGAATCCATCAAGAATCATCAATACCAGTAAGAATTTCTGGTATTGCCATTCCTGTCACCATCCTGGAAAGATTTTTTAATGCAAAATTCTGTGAAATAATGTACAATGATAAGTTTTCAGTTAAATGCGTAAGAATTTCATTCATTTTTGTAGGCATTTTTTTTTTCATTTTGCTAGTAAATAACACACAGAGATGAACCCCCTTCACCTCTGGGCATGGACAAGAATGAGGCAGGGTTTGTAGGTAATATTACTTATTAGATCAATGGAAATAGCAAGGAAAGGACAGACATGCTGTCAGGTCCACAGGCAAGTCACATCAGTCAGTCTAATAAAAGATACTGCGTCTCCCCACAAATTCCATCTCACATTCTTAAACCTCTTTGTTTACAACAACAATATAGTACACATAAAAGAGCACTGCTGCTTGGATCAATCAGATAAGAACCTTGCCAACAAAATAACTTTTTCATTAAAACAGAACACATTTAAAATTGGATTCTGGTCTTATATATTTCTTTAGGGCCTCTCTGTATCACCAAGTAATGAATTCTAATTGGAAATATGGATTGACTCACTTAATTTGTGGCACACTAGAGGTGTGATTCTGTTCTCAAAGAATTTTTGTACAACAGTGAATCATCTTCAAACTATACAGATATTTCTGGTTCATAAAGATCAGAATTGAATAAATATGGGTTTTTTGGATAGTCAATATATATTGGAGATGGCCAACATGGGATATTAAATGCCTTGCCCCTGCTCCTGCATCATTTCAGCTCTTTACACATTACCTAGAACACAAATATAAATATTTGGATTCAACCACTCACGCACTGTGCAGGCCCTCTTTATACTCAACTTTGTTGTCTTTCTGTATTCTAAATCACATGCATCAAATCTTCACTTTCTCTTACATTTAATATGCAGCTCTGGAACTGCAGTTATACATCATTTTCATTTGTTGAAAAGTGATATATAATCTGGACTGAAATTAAATAATGTCATCCTGTGTTTAGTATTTATTGATACAAATTTAACCTGCTCATATTTCAACCTCCAATCTTCCACTGAATAATCTGTATTTAATTATGCATTCCACCTCTCTATTGACCTTTGAAAATATCCCTCATGACTACCAATCAAAAGTGATATAAATTGGAAATTCTTTTGAGTCCTTTTACACTATTTATCATTCCACTCCCCAAATTAGTCAGCACTTTGAGTTAGTTCTCAAAACCTGCCTCCCAATCCTAAAAATTCCAAACCTCCAACCCCTTCAAGTTTCCCCAATTCCAGCTAATTATTAACATACCACTATCTATTTGACAAAGTGAAGACTAATGAACACATGAAGCAATCCCAAGTTATGTGATGGCTAAAAGCAAGCAACACTTTGGGCGTACCATTCAAACCACTATCAGTTTGTCTTGGAAGAAACTACAGCTGTACTTTTTGATATTCAAGTACAACTTACTAGAAACATTTATTATTTGATGAAAGAACCAACTAAAAAAGGCACAAGTAGGTAATGAAGTGGGCAGGATTCCAGCCCCCTCTGACGCTATGGCCGGTAAATCCCAGCCAGCCCTTCCCCTTTTTCCCTTCCCCTTCCCCTTTTTCCCTTCCCCTTCCCCTTCCCGGCCGAGAGCGGCCGCCCCCGGCCCAGAGCCGGAGCGCTGGCGGCAGAGCGGGGCTGCTCTGGATCGCACAGCGAGGCTGCTCTCAGCAACCCCGGGCCATCAGCACTGAGCAGGGGGCACACAACAGCCAGGGCTCTCTCCTGTGCCTCCCCAAGAACGTTTATTCCAGGGCAGGCACAGTGCCAAAGACCGAGAGCAGCGCTGTGCAGGGTGTTTTAAACGGGGCAGGCACAAGGAGAGGGCACAATTCTGCAACCAGCAGGGGAAGGGGTGGGGGGAGCGCAGAGCAGGGTTTGCAATATTGNTTCTTTACTCATTCTTACAAGTTGTGTAAATAAACTGTCATTTGAGCTGCAAAGGGATGTCTGTTATAGATATCTAGCTTTTAATTTACTGCACAGTACATGAGAGTTCAAACTTAGAATCAACTCACAAAATAGCAACTTGAAACGTTTTTAGCATGCAGAAAACAGCAACTGTTTTGGTAACAAATTTTTATGATCTCACCATGAAATTCACTTCACCGTCCTGAAGTCTTAGTATTCTAACTGTTCTCAGAGACAAAAGGGTGTGAAACCCATCTCATGTAGATTTTGGTCTAACATACAGCCCTATGAGCAGATACATGGCTGAGTCCTAGTCATGAACTCCAGGATACACAGGACATGTATTCCAATTCTTTTACATGAGAGGACGAGTAAAATATCTTTACATGACTGTAAGACCTATATTGCAAATAATCAGAACTTCAATGTGCCACAAAAAAAAGGAAAAAGCACAACTTGGGTCATATTTGACCTAAAAAGTTATGCATGTAAATCAGCCTAGGGATTACACACAGTGGAAAAACAACAGCAGTGGTCCCAGCAAAACAAACTGCAGTTACCAGTAAGTGGATTAGTTCTAAAAGATGAACAGGAAAGTGTAGTTATGTACCTCAGAAATTTCTCAGAATTGCTTTAAAGCGCAGAATCTGACACACTAACAGCAGACAACTTCTGGTGCTCCAGAGACTACTCCCACTCCAGCTATAATAAGCCAAAGACAAAGGAA
The DNA here is from genome assembly GCA_013397295.1 of Polioptila caerulea. Taxonomy (NCBI): domain Eukaryota; kingdom Metazoa; phylum Chordata; class Aves; order Passeriformes; family Certhiidae; genus Polioptila; species Polioptila caerulea. Next base: position 36,132 of record VYXF01005531.1, on the reverse strand, counting down.
GTTTTCAGCCTTTAAGAGCAACTTGGCAATAACTCTACTGTTTGGATTAACAGCAGTGTTTGAACGCAGGGCAAATACACTGGAAAAGTCCACCCATTTTACATGGACTTTATTAAGTACTAGCTAGAAAAAAAGGGAAAAAAAGCCTCTTTCTATGCTGCTTTATAATATAACAGTTCTCAAGCTTCATTTTTGGGATTAACAGACTTGGTCATTTTAAATATGATACTATACTAGTATTTCCAAGGTGGTACTAACTTTTATGCTTGTCATGCTCATAAAGGAATATTCATATTCACATACAGCTCATCTTTGGCTAAGAAAAATAGAGTTTTTAAAGTCTCATCATCCAAAATAACCTGGTGATGTCCCTGCCCATGGCAGAGGGTTGGAATGGATTACCTTTAAAGGTCCCTTCCCATATACAACTTCATGATTCTACGCTATAAATCAGATTCTCCATTCCTCTGGTCATGCTCTAGGCCTTAAAGGCATTCTTTCATTTTAACCTTAATCTTTTCTCAGTACAGGGTACAAGTTGCCTATCTTCATACCAACATCGTTCTAAGGATATTAGTTCTGCTTCTTCAGTTGACATGCAAAATTCTAAAACTGCATTAACGGTAGCCCATGCCTTCACATTAGCTCACAGATCTTCCTTCAGCTCAGTCCATCGCCCACTGATGGGGCTGGAAGCCTCTATTTTTGTGCACATAAATGTACCTGCCTGTAGATCAGCCCTAATCCTGAACAAAGATTTAATGCTGTAGATTCCCTTTGCTGGACTCCCACTTGGTGTGGACAAGGATGATTGCTGGGATAAATCATATTACAAAACAGCACCTTTTTTCTGACTATGTAACCAAGCTTTCCACCATTCCTCCCAGACTTTGAGGGTGATCTCTGTCACTGCAGTTGAAATTTGCCAATGCCACCCCTAAGGTCCTCAGAAGAGTAGGCTGTTGGTATCAGGATAATGTGCACAGTAGCAGTAGTTGACTAATATTGCTAATATATTGAATATGCTATTCCCTTGGTGAAAAATGAATACTAAGGGGGAAAAAATCCAACAAAGCATAGCATGAGTTGTATAGGCACAAGTTTTGATTTGGTTTATCTTTTGAGACAGTTTGATTAGATAGATTAAGTTTCTGTGCATTTCTCTAAAGACCACAGTAATAACCAGTGTCATGACTTTCAAATCCTTTGAACTGCAGAAGGGAATCAAACATAGTTGTCTTTTTATCCCAGCTTTTACTCTTTAGAATTCTAAAAGCTTGCTTTGCTCATGTGTCAAAGGGATGGCATTAAGGGGATCACTGTTGACAAGTGATAGTACAAATTATGCAACACAAATGACATTTCACTACCTCTCCTCTGATCTGCAATTCCCACTCTCAATCATTCCCTATTCTATGAAAATATTAAACCACAGATCCAACTGCAGAAAAAGTGATAGTGTAGGCGTCTCTTGATATCTTGCTACTGAACAAAAATATGTTCTGAAGCCCACACCTATAATTATGTTTGTGAAAGTGGGTTCCATTTAAAGTCCCCTGGTTCCTGTGGGGATCTTGAAATACAACTATATAGATGTCATGAGAGGATCAGGGCTATAAGGTCTTTTCTAAGTAAATGCTAACAGTTCTGAAAGGTCCTGCATTAAATTCAATGTAAGCCAACAGGCAAATTCATTAGGCTGTACTTCATCAGAGGTTTCTCTTTAGGCAAGGAGAAACTGGACTTCCAGTTTGCCCCTTGATAAAGCCTTATCTCAGACCCATTCAACATCTGCTCCTAGGGAGCATTCTCAGGTTCTTCTATGGTTTAGGAGAGAACTTCAGTGACAAGATGTGGCAGTTTCAGTTGGAAACTGGGTGAGAACCAGTTTTGTGTAGTGGTTTTGGTTCAACAATTTTAGATTTCCTGGCCAATGCACCAATTTATGTGGTGGGTCCATTTTCTGCTGTGAGATAGGGTTAGGAAAAGAGCGAAACAGGCTCAAACTTTAAAGGATACAAAGAAAAACTTTATTAACAGGACTAAAAAAATAGTAAGAATCAGAATAAAACCTTCAGCACACTTCTCCTCCCCCCCCACATGTTCTTTTCTTTCCCACTGACAATGTACAAAAACAACACCTAGGATTCACAGTCAGTTTTCCACCTCTAGAATAGTCTTTCTTCAGTTTGCTTATGTAGGGAGAAGAGCAACTCTTGACATGCTATGGAGATTTTGCCACAAGAAAACCATTCTCTTGTGGCTTCAATTTCTGTGAACAGCAGCTGCCCAGGAATCTGCATTCGTGAATTCCCTCCCATCTTTCACAGCCTTCCCACAGCTGTGTTTACGGGCCATGTCAACTTATGGGGTACTATTTTAAGGATAAACTGTTCAAAAGCAAAGGTTCTGTTCGTCTATCTCATCTTTGGGAATGGACGTTCTTTTCTTCTCTCAAGGCAAAGGGTTTTTCATCACTCTTATTTCTCTCTGTTCAAACTTCTCATGGAATCACAGTCACTTCAACATCTGCTTACTTTAGCACTGCATGCCTTTGCTCAGGTCTACAATTTCAACATCCCATCTCCCCCATACTTCTCCATCGTTTAAAGGGATATTCAATATATCATAGTTTATCATTATGGCTTACAAGAGAATTTCAGTCTAAAAATAAGGCATGTCCTCATTCACCTCACATCTGGGACCTGACTTCTTTGCTGACCTCAGTGTCTTTATGTTGTTTCTCAATGTGTCTTCACTACTCTTATTTCTCTCACAAGGGAGAGGATTGCAGGCCTGCGGGTCTCATCTGTGCACTGAGAGAGTGAATATCTCACCCAGGGCCTGCAGAGGTTATAAGGTCCCTTCCTTAAGGTGGCTGGGCCAAAGCACTCACGGTGGGTGACAGATTTCAGGCCATGCTGGGAGCTGGTGTCCTTCCCTCTCCTGCCTGGGAGCTGCTGGGTCCCGACCCAGCCCCTGCCAGGCCATGTGGGCCATGATGGAGCGGGCCTGGCCTGGCCTGGCGCTGCTCCTGGGGCCTGGCTCCTCCCAGGCCATGTGGGCCATGGTGGAACGGGCCTGGCCTGGCCCCTGTAGCTTTTCCCGGAGCCCAGCCCCTCCCGGGCCATGTGGCCATGGTGGAACGGGCCTGGCCTGGCCTGGCCCGGCCCCTGTAGCTGCTCCCGGGCCCTGCCCCTCCCGGGCCATGTGGGCCATGGTGGAACAGGCCTGGCCCAGCCCCTGTAGCTGCTCCCGGGCCCTGCTCCTCCCGGGCCATGTGGGCCATGGTGGAGCAGGCCTGGCCTGGCCTGGCGCTGCTCCCGGGGCCTGGCCCCTCCTGGGCCATGTGGGCCATGGTGGAGCAGGCCTGGCCCAGCCCCTGTAGCTTTTCCCGGAGCCCAGCCCCTCCCGGGCCATGTGGGCCATGGTGGAGCGG
>VYXF01005531.1:12520-27980 GCA_013397295.1 Polioptila caerulea | reverse complement strand
GCCCCTCCCGGGCCATGTGGGCCATGGTGGAGCGGGCCTGGCCTGGCCCCTGTAGCTGCTCCCAGGGCCTGGCACACCCTGGTTTGGCCCTGCCAGCAGTGGGGTAGGGCTTATGTCACCAAGATGTCAGCAGCCATAGCCAGCCCAGCTTCAGCCAGGGCCCCTTGGCCTCTCCTCCCCAACCTGGCCATGCCAAGGGCTGGGGGTTAAGCCCAGCTCAGCCAGCAACCTGTTACCTGTACTCAGACTGGAAAAGAGAGAGCGCTGTTCCCGGGGTTTTCATCTAAAAACGTGTGTTTACAAAGGCTAACTTTCCATTGGTTTAATAACGTGTCAATATTCAAAATTAGCCACCAATTAGTCTTTTGTCAGGTCTACAGGAAACTGCCATGTTCCTAACAGAGGATTAGTTCAATAACTTCCATACCAAAAAATAAATTAATGCAAAACCAGGACACAAGAGGATTCTAAGAAATGAGAATTGAAGCATTCAAACCACTCAGGTCAGAGCAGGAGCAACCAAACAGCCAGGAGTGTGTCAGCAGTGGTGGAAGGGAGGAAAGGAGCAATTGCTGCAGCAAGGACACGGCCACAACCAGCACGGTGCCAGACTACCCACACACATGGGCTGCGTTGCACTAAATAGAGCAAAAAACAGATTTTCAAGTTTTAGCGCTGCACTGTTATCACTGCAGTGAGACAATTTAGTCCTTAAACATTACAAATCAGACTAACAGAAGGCTGGAAGTAAACTAGTTTTCAGACTGCCTCAGAGGTGGAGGACTGGAGGTGGGTTTTTCCCTATTAGTGAGATTATTCCCACCCCATTGACACATGTTGATGCCCATGTAAACTGGAGTAATACAAAGGGCAAAATAATTTTAAGAGTCATCGGAAGAGACTGTATGGGCACCACAAATGATACTGTCACTGAGGAAGCCTCTGCACACAGACTTTGCAAACAGGACTTTCAATTACTCTGAGAGTCAGCAGCACAGAGGAGGTTCATCTTCAATAGCTTCTCTTTTGGAACAAAACTACTGACTGAAAACAATGCACAAATGTTTTCAGAAGTGGACAATTAACTCTCTTTTAGGCACCTGACCTCAAGAAACTGTCAAAACACTGAAATACTGAAATAAACATAAAGGTTGCATCACACAAGAGAAAGAGAAATGGGATTAGAGACAGAAATTTTGCCACAAGGCTGTATTTATACTGAAGAAAAACAAAAGAACAAATAAAATTATATTAATCTATTTTTGCCCAAAGCTCTAAAAATCTCTTGTGTCAAAAACCATCCCTCTAAGTTACACTTGGTATCCCTGCTATATTTTATATTAACTGCTTTTTATTAGCAGCCTTATTACTCTTGATATGCACAAGAACAGAGCAGTTTGCAAATGAACAGAATTGGAGTGCAAAGAGTACAAACCACGGGAAACGCTACAAGTTATTTACTGGCTTGGTATAAATCTGCATATAGATTGAGGAAGTCAGTCATAAAGCACCTCCAGGTGAGCCTCAGCAGACGTGGTTATGAGGGCACCTGGAAGCTTTGTGTGCACAATGGGCTACTACAAATGGAAGGGAACAGTTCAATTTGTCAAACATTCTCAGGCATCTCTATTTATTTGGTAATTATTGTATAGTATGTCTTGGAAGAAAATGAAATACAGACCTTGGCTTACTGCTACAGAGTAAGCCACTGGAGTTCTTTGTGAAGTAGGATTATACTGAGTTTAAGGATAAAAATCCTGTATTCTAATGCGATTTAGGACACGCGACTCCATGTGCAAGTTTTCCCAACCTTGATCACTTTTTTAAAGCTTATTTTAATTCTGCTGAGTAAATTATCCAAGAATCAGTCAGATTAGGGGGATAAAAATGGAAAGAGAGGGAAAGACATATGCATTAAGAGCATTAGAACTTAAAATCTTCAGTATAAGTCCCAATTTAGCTGAATGCTACTCCTTTTAAAAATTGTTGATGTTGCCTCTAAGGATGCCTTCTCACTTGCTAAAGGAAACCACAGGTACTGCAAGGGAAATAAAGGGTACTTCTATTTATAGTGTATAGCACAGTCACTTCTTAAACTTGCTTCCTTTTATGTTTGTAAGAGTTTTCATTCAACAAAAAGGAGAATAATTGGAGGTAAGTTAAATTTATTTGAAACCATGGCTCTCATGTATGCTTTAATCCAAGTAAAGCCTGGGCACTAACACGACAAACCAGGACCATGATTTTTGAAAGTTAGATTGTTACCTAATAAGTTAATTCCTTGCACTCAAGCAAATACTCCTTAATTAAGATAGGAATGTTCTATGCTTATATGAAAGAGGACAGTCAGCCCAAATACACTTAATTTTTGCTATCTGTTGTATGATCTACACAAGATCATTTCTCTTAAATATTTGCATCTCTAATTGAGAAGATAGCATTTCTCAGGGAGATGTGTTAAAATAAGTCCTCAGCTTCATCTGATCACTGAATTATTATTATTCATGGGAGTTTCACTGTTAGTATCACACCTAATGTAATCTCAAGCTATGTTAATTAATGTAATTTTAGAGTGGCCTCCCCACATTTCTCCTCTCCTCTCTCCTCATCCTGTCCCTTGTGTCCTTTTGTCACCATGTTCAGCATGGATAAAACTGTCCTGTGTTTGACAAAATCAACCTTTGATATCTTGGACTGTCTCTTAGCTGGGGCAGCTTGCTCATAAGGGAATTATTCCTTACCATTGCTGTCATTAAGGATTCTGAACCCTCTACAAGTCCATAGTAGGTGAACTTAAGAAAGTCAATGAGCCTCTGAGGGGACCTTAAGCTGTGATATGAGTATTTAATCCCCTGTTTCTTTTGGAACCTTCACACAAAGTGCTCAGTGGTTGAATTCTGATAAAATGAAAAGGTAAACTCTAATTAGAACAATGCACTTCAGGCTTCTACATGAAAGTTGTCACAGCACTTTCAATATGAGAATCAATCTATAAGGGCTTACAGCTCAGACATGAAAAGGTTTCATGAATTTCACTGGGCTGGCAAAGGTCTCTACCACATTGCAAAGCTCATTTTTAGCCAGGTTTCATACAGAAATAAGTCTCATTAAACAAAAGGGTACGAGTGATACTGTATTGCATGAGAGCTTGCCTAACCTAGCAGCTTTGGAACCCACTGACTATTTTCAGCTAAGACACTCAAAAAAAGTGCAGTGAGAATTACTTTCCTGTGTTCTCTGTGGGTGGAGTTGATAGGTAGAGAAGGTACACACCAAAACACAGACACAAGCTGCAGCACAGAAGTCACTCCCTGCTCCAACAGCCAGAACCCACTGAGGCTCACACCCTATGGACGTTATTGCCAACCACAGAATGCACAAATGCAGAAAGGCTCTTATTATAGAAGCATTTGTTTCAGATAAACTTAGAAAGAAAGAGAAAAATCCCCACAAAATGGTGGGGAGGATTATAGTGGGTTTGACTGGTGAGATCTACACAAAACTTACTTTACCTGCTTACAATGAGGAGAAGACTGAACTCTCAATTCCTGTCTCTCTTAGACACTTAGATTCTCCTCCTTACTTATGAATTAAGATTTTTGTCAAAGTTCATTGCCCTAAAAAATGAAGATCACTCACCAACCCTTTTTTTTTTTTGGTCAACTGTGGCTATGTGACTATTAACATATGAAAGAAACCAAAATAAAAATTAAATGCACTAAGACTCTAACACTTCCCTTAGAGGCAAGGGTCACACTTTTGCTCAAGGTATCTGGGAGCTCTGAAACAGGACATGTGTGAAAATGAGACTCCTTTGTGCTGAGTCTATATGAAGTTAACATTCCAAAGTGTGAAGCTACTCAATAATACACGAGACATATCCACAACAAAGGTAAATTGCTTCCTGGCAATGCTTTTCATCTCAAGCCTAATTAAAATGTCCCAAAAATCTTCTGCTGGAACTCACTGAAATGAATTCCTTCCTGAATCTATTTGTCTTTAGGACTAACAGCAAAAACACTTTTCTAGGACTTTCAAAGTACTATAAGCAAAAAACCAGCTTTACCAGCAGAAAAAAAATTAGCAAATTAAGATCTAGATTCTCTCTGCTTTTCCATGTAGCTCTAGAGCTCTGACAGTTCCCCTTTGTCTAATGTCTAAGTTTATATAATACTGTGCCATTAGAGTTGTTCTATAATTCAGTTTCCTGGGTAATTTGCTTTTTCTGTTTTGAGCATGCAGTGAAAAATTAAACGTTGATAATTACCCCTAAGACCTGAGATATGAGTGATTTGAGGAAAAGTATAAAAGAAAACAAGCTTGGTGTAAAACTTTCAGTGAAAGTATTCTTGAAAGAAAAAAAAAAAGATAATTGGAGAATAACAACATGGGTTTGGGCAAAAGAGGAAGGAGAACAGATTAACTTTAGTGCTGTTTTAGATCACATGAAATAAAAGTGAAGCATCACCCTGGAAAAGCTACCCTAGAAACATTAGGCCATTAAATTCTTTCTTGTTTCATCCTGACTCCTGTTGTCCTCTGGCTGTTCAACTATGTTAAATAAAATACTTCAAAGGAAAGTCTCAAGTGTTCAACAGCTGATTTTGCTCCCAGAGGTGCTGAACTGGCAAAATATGAAACATGTGGAGCAAATATAACTAACCAGAAAGGAAGGATGGGATATCAGAGCAATTTAGAGGAGGAAAATAAAATAGTAATGAATATGCCCGGTAGATGAAGGTGAGCATGAACTAGGCTTCATTAGGAAGGCAAGGAATGGCAGGGATAACAAATCTACAGCTTGCTAATACACATCTAATTTGTGCAGATAAAATTATATTCCCGTGCATAAAAGGAAATAACACCTTACTTCTGCCTCTGGGTGTGAATAAGGTGTCAGGTCATTCAGAACAGGGCTTGCAGGGTAATAAAGGCTGGGTAAGGAGTTTTGCACAGTCCTGCACAGCCCAGGCACTGGTTTCTCATGGGATTAAGGATCTAGGTATCTGAATATCTGGGATAAATCAGAACTAGACTCACCCACTATGAATATGGTGTAATCTACCGTTAGTATAAACCCCTTCCAGCAGGAGGAGTCATCCCTGCTCCTCAATCACATAAAAAGCCCCCAGCCTAGACCAGATCAAATATTTCTGTTGGAGGAAACATTGGCACAATCCTTCAGGCTGAATATTGCCCTGCAGAAAAGACCAGATCTTCAGGCAGAACTGGTGACACACATTCCCACCATATCAAAAGTTCAAGCGGGCAAAGCAATTTATTCATGCCCCACATTTCAGTGTATACAGATAAGATCATTACATATTTCTGTTGCAAAACACTGTGGATAGAGTGTCACAGAGTATTAGATTTGCTGTATCTTATTTATTATACATGTCCACATATTGTGATAATTGGGTTGAATAATATTTCATGCAGGCTAATGTGAAAATCATTTTTGTTGAATATAAAATTACTTATTTTGATTCTGCAGGGGTTTGTTTTGTCCAAACTCATGTAGCACTTAGGAAACTAATAATTGTTCAATTGTGGAGCAGGAGTGTAAAATTATCTTAACAGAAGTGCAGAGAATGAAAAGAACAATGGATCTGACCTCATTTGTTTGATTATTAATGGTGTTTCATCTAATTTACAAGGTCTAACCTTGTGTAATGCAAATGTAGAGTGCAAATGTATCTTTTTATCTCACAGTCACTAATTGGTTATGCTATATATCACCCTGTTTTTGCTCTATTTAGGCAATGGGGCAGAAATCTGAAGGAAAAAAATACCAAGAATAATATTTGGAAAACACCATTAGATTAGAAAGCCTGAAAAGAATCTGTGGAGATTATTTAATATACTTTAACATTTGGTACAGCTCTCACTCCTCACCTAAGGAAAACAAAATTCTTAAATATTAGAAATTAAACCTTCCTGGCAATGCTTTGATTTACTCAGAAGTCTTCTGTTTCTCTTCCTAAGACCTCCCAGACCTCCCAGGCACTGGCAGAAAATGGCCCTGTATGACATCAGTCAGTTATTGGAGCTGTTCTGACTCCACACTAACCATGATGTTGCTTTTTGCATTTCAGAGAAGATCACCTTTTCTAAAGACCAGAATAATTAGATTTCAGAGATGAGGACAGAGAGAAAATGGTGAAACAATGCAGAATCTGCACCTATTTCCTCTACAACTTCCGTAAAAAACACACGGATGGATTTGCAGGGGATGTGAACAGGAGCAACAAGCGTTCCCCTGAGCTATGTGGGTTATGTGCACAGCAAGGAGTCAGGGAGAGGGTGTTGGTTCCTCCCCCTGACCCAGATTTTGTTTCATCAGACTTCAGATGTCTTTCACGACTTTGGTTTCTCTGGAGGTTTTGTAAAGTTAAAATCCACCCTTGCTCAGCTGATTTTGTTCCTCCTGTAGTTAAATTACCATAACAACAAAGGAGGGCAAATGCTGGGATCAGGCCAACAGCCTCAGTTTGGGTGGTTTCTATATTGGCATGTCAGCAGAAGAGAAAACACACCTCCACAAAACAATTAGGTAAAAATTAGAAGGTGATAAAATGGAAAATTAGTATACTTAGACAGAATTTAGGACCAAAGCCTCTCTCCTTCCCATTAATTCAGTGATGGATTATACCACTGTGTCCTCAATACATTTGTTTTAATTAAACAAAACTGAAGGATGGTTCATGCTCATTCAATATTTTAGGTCAGCACCACTACAGAATTCTGTGCAAGTATATATCCCACCTATTGCCTCCCTTATACTCTAATGAGGTCATATATCAGCTAAAAGCTCTAAATCTTTGGTTTTCTGTTTTTTTCCTTTTAGAGTTTTCCTTCTGAAAGGACTGCCCACTCTTACCCCCATTAACGACAGTCATCTCCTCTCTTTTCATTCCTGTCTGACACCACCTAAAGAGTCTAACAATGACAAGAGGAGACTAATCCAGATTCTTTCTGCTCCTTATCCATTTGATTTTATCTTTCTGTTTGATGCTTCTGAAGTTCCTAGCACAACAGGACACTGGCTCATGACAGCAGCTCTGAGACACAACCATAATACAAATAAATAAGAAATGTTTAAGAATATCTTCTTTTCAAGGAAAGCTAAAAGGCCCCAAACTAACATTATTTTTAAAGTTTTACGCTTATATATTCTCTAAGTTAATTTTTCTTGTTCTCTGGCAATTAGCTGTCTTCTCAGTCCTCAAGTCTGTCTGGGCTACTGAGCTGCTCCTTGTGGCTTCTGTAAAAAGGAACATGTCAAGGGTAGCCAAACCCACTAATGGCACTGAGAAGAAAAATACTCTTAACTTGTTGATTACATATAAATAGACTCAAGGACTTGCTTCTAACACACTGTAACAACTATTGGGTTTTGCAAAGTCATTTTTGGGTAGCTGTCATTACCCCTATTGCTTTCATTAAGTTTGTGCTACATTTATTTCCCTTTGCACAGTGCCATTATCAGTTATTTACATGATGCCACAGATTTCCACTGCACACAAAAAGTGGGGATTTTGAAGGCATTGAACTAAGCAGAGTTCTCAAGAGCATATCAGAGGTGGGAGGGTAAGAGGGAATGCAGCATAATGCAAAGCTGATCCATAGTCTGAAATCCTACACCCAGAACACCAAACACTAGTTCAAGTATCACAGCACAGAGGTTTCTTCACAGGGAAAAATGCCAAAAAATCAGAGGCTTTTCAAGAGTAAGAAATCTGTGGAAAAAGCCCACAAAAACACCAGCACCAGCCAGCCTGAAAAAAACCCTCAAACAATCAAACCAATAAGGCTCCAATAAAATCAGAAAACGTCCTTTGCATCACATTCCCTGCCACTGTGTATGTGAGCTCCAGGGATATTCCCAGGCAAAGAACTTCCATAGCTGCTTAGAATTTTCCTGACTGTAACAAGGACAGCCTTCAACCTGCAGGGGACTAAAACTTGCGATATCAGCAGATCAATACTTTGGTATTCAGCAAAATTCTATTTCACTTTTTTCCCTTTTCTCTTCCATCTCTGTTGGCCAGCATATTCAGGCTTCTCTGTTCCTGACCAGAAATCCACAGAATTCTCAATTCTGAAGCCTGATTTTTTTTCATACACCCAAGAGCCTCATTCACCTTCATATTACAAATGCAGAGTACAAGATTATTTATTTTTGCACACAGAATCATTTGCCTTGCCAATTATTTCATTCATATCCTGGCAGGCATGCTCTCTCTTGCTCTTTTTCAGCCCAGTTCACTCCTCTCAATGAACAAGTTATTAGTGCAATTTTTATCTTCTCATCCATGAGGGTGATCCTTTTCCTTTGAACAAAACAATTCTCTTTTCCTCTCTAAGGACCCACCAGACACTGACCACACCAACACAACCAATGACCCCTCAGTTAAGCAAGAGTGAGGATAACATGTAGCTCCACATCACAGCTCAGCAGGAGCTTGGTTTCCCTTCTGCTTCTGAAATAATCACCTCGCATCTGCCCTTCACAAAAGGATGTTTGTGGCTTTGTTTTATTTTACCCATCTGTTCAGATACTCCATGATCCAGACAGAATTTCATACCATATATCTTCATATGACTGGATGCTATGTAATAATTCTGACTAGAATTTTCTCAGTGCTACTCTTGGATGCTTTAGCCACTGAGCTTCATCTTGCTTGTCCTTCCCAAAAAAACCCCAAACACAACAGGAAGAGAAGGACATAAGATGAAAGGAAAGTGATCAGAGACTCAGAAAAAAAATCATACTTATGAGACTGAGCTTCAGAGACATTTACAACAAGCAGCAGCATGGGAAAGGTTAGCAGACTGTACCTACTTATCTTATAATACTATGGAAGAGGTTAAAAGATTCCACTGGAGCAAAACATTGATAATCAATGAACAATCTTTTGTTCATAGTTGTCTCATATAGTTTCTAGCATTTTGATCAAAATACCATCCATAAATTAAACTCCAAGCAAAAAATAAAAGACTTAAGGAAAGGAAATGTCCAGTTAATTTTGACAGGCTTTTTAGTCACAATGGTGCTCATAATCAGAAAACTGCTTATAATGGTGCACATTTCCAAACAAGAGCCCTTCACACCTGGTATTTTGGAGCACTCTGCTGTAGTATTCTGGCTCACCACTAGTTCTTCATTTTAAAATTTAGATCCAGTTTTGTTGTTTTGGTTTTTTTTTATTTCAAGGTCTTTGCTAAAACATCTGTGTAACAGTGTTGCTCAGTCACATTTATTTGTACTTATTATCTTAATTATTTTTGCCAGAAAGACTAACAATTATGCATTTGCAGATGTAGTAGATCAAAACTCTCTAAACACTGGTGTTTGCTCTGGGCTTATTACTTCCTGATACTTTTGCTATCAGTAGAATTTGCTTGTTTACCATTGCTATCTCTATTTAGGTCATTTATTTAGATGAGAAACAGTGAGGAGTTGCACTGCTGACTCCTGGGAGGCCTCATTTGTTATCTTCTAAACCAACAGCGGCTACTTCACTACTGTTTGCTATTTTAAGCCAAAGCTCCACTCACACCTCTGTTCTCACAAACACTTCACAGAGATGTGAGTTTAAATGACATTTAGCTATGCTGGTTCCAAATTCTGCAAAGGGTTAAAAGGTTTCCAGAGGAAACAGAAACTGGCCAGTTTAATTTAACAGTTAGTTAAATTCTGGGCCAGTGAGAAGAAGCATTTGGCTTTTACAAGATGGAAGAGGGGTCATTACATTGCTAGAAAAGAAAGAGTGGGGGGAAGTAAAAAATTAAAAATATCAGCTTAGGAATTTTGCTATGAAACTTCTCTAGCAGAGAAGACAAGTCATCCTCAGCAGAGAGACAAATGTAAAGCACAAAAGTAATTTTATTTGGAGTCCAGGCACAGTTTCAGGGAAATGAGTATTCCTTACCTCTAATGTTTCAATGTCTTTTCAGAGGTTGTCTCTGTTTCTCTTTAGAGGAAGTAGTTGAGTGCACAGGAGAGTTAATAAAGCTGGATTCATAGAGATATCTATTTTGTGATGGGATTTGACTGGAATTTATTACAATGTAAACTCGGAAACTTGGGTGGAAATTTTGCTGTGGGGAAGGGAAGGAGAAGGGGAATTGATTCTTAATTCTAGCTGCTATTTTCAAGTAAGCATGTTTAAACTATTAATTCTCCATCAGACTTGGCTGAAATAGGCTGATGCACTCAGAACGGAACATCATCATAATAGATAGAAATCACGATTAGATGAGACAGTTCCTAAAGAAACAACTCTTTGAAATTAAAAGAATTAAGCAGCAATGTCATAAAGCACTGTGAAATCAAAGGCACAGCTTTGCTCATGAGTCAACCCACCCTCTCAAGCAGCTTAAGGGGTTTTTTTCCATGCTAACTGGATTAACTCACCTCAACTGAGGACATCCTACCCAGATTTAACTTTAAAATCTCCAGCTGAAGCCCCAAAGCTGTAGTCTGGACTCTGGGCTCTTGGCATTTCCTCATGATGCACATAATTCTACCCATCCATCAACTGATTTTAAACTCAAATTTACCATCTTGTGTTGATCAGGCTCATAGGAGTTACATTCACCTTGGCTTTAGAAAATCACATCATCCTGACTACTATTTAAAATATATGCTACAATTTCATGGTGGATCAGGGAAGCACAAATAATTTACTGGTTACTATTTTTTGTAGTTTGCAATCCCAGATCGACACATTTATGTTATTCTTAATATGGCCAGGTACAAAGAAGTTTTGTGTTTGTTTTAGCAACAAAAATTCCTAACTTTGAATTTTCCCCTTCTAAATTTATGATTTCAGAGAACTAAGATAAAAATCCTGTGTGAACAGGACTGGACTCACTGTACCCTACATGGAAACATCTTCAGGTAAATTACTGAGGTAATTAAGTACTGCACTTCTTTGACTTCCACATGGCATTCAGGTGTGGAGTGAGCTGGCAAGCACAGCAGTCTCCAGAACAGCTTAAGTGAAGCAAGGAGATAACCCAAAATTAATGTTCAGTATTTTTCAGCCACATCCTCAAGGGTCTGTGAGAGGCAGATCCTGACTCACGTGGCTTCTGTTGTGCCTGTGAATGTAATAATTTTTTGCCTTCATTACAACAAGAGAAATAACATAAAAGACTGGCTGAGAAATAACAACAAATGGCTGGGAAGAAAGCACCCATGGCCAGCTTGGCCTCCACCTTCAGGGCAAGGAAGCAATTTGCTATTCTGCTCTTAGATAACCCAGCTCCTATCACAAGAACTCCTTTTAGCCATTGTGGAAAAAATATTACAGTATTAAATGATCCTTCTTATTTGGGATGATTCTGTAGGAAAGTATAAATCTCACCATGAGCACTAATACTACACGGAATTTTCTGTATCCAAAAATGCTGCCTTTTCCTTTGCACAGCTCTTCTCAGCCTTTATATTTTTCATATCAAGGATTATCTCAGCCCTTTGTGTTTTTATGGAACAACATTACATTGAAACAAGGATCATGTAGACCTACAACATTCCTTCTCTTCTGTGCCATTGACTGATTGCACCAAATACCTGCACGAAGTTCTGGATCTTTCAAACAGTATTTCAGCAACCTAAACAACTGGTATCTTGTTTACAAGACCTGATAATTAGCTGACAGTAGTTACCAAGACTTTTTAAAGTACACTGAACAGGACCTTAAGAGACTGAATATCTCCTGCACACCAGAAGCACTGTAAATATTATAAACCACTAAATGGTGCTTGGGCTACATAAAGTGTAAAATTTAAATCCTCAGGCCACAGGTCCCTGGTGCTCCTTACAGATGTTTTCCAACTTTGTAACCGTTTAGAGAAGTGCAGCTCAACTGTAGGGCATTAACATTAACATATATCCAGATTTTCTCCTCTGATCTTTGTTTAAAGACTGTACAACCTCCACAGTGTAGCATGCTGTATGTCAAAAACTACATTTGAACCCAAATAGTGGCAACTCTCTCTTGTCCAAAAATCTTCAAAAATTTGTAGGAAAATACAGTGGGGTGTCCCTGAAGGCAGCAATTGTCCTGGAGCTAGGAGTTGACTAATCTCTACAGTGAGAGGTGAAATTAAATGGATAAGTACTAACCACAGTATATGTGCCTCTTTGGATAAGACTTTTCTTTTTCCTTTTTTCTCTGTGGATAAAGTAGACAAAAGGATGCATGGCCTGTGTGGGCAGGCTAAAAAGCTTTCAGGCAGCAAGTCACTGGAACAAGGAGAAAAGGCTCTGCCTCAAACTTCTTAGAGCAAGAAGGAACACTCCAAGCTGACTGCAGTGCTTTCCACAGCATATCACGACTGACTCGAAATCTTTACTGAGAGCCAGGCCACTGCTATCGACTTTGCAATTACTCCGTGTCTCGGCGTGGGAGCACTGGCAGCCAGCATCGACAGAGAGTAGCTAAAACTGGCTCTGGGCTTTTGTGTCTATTGGTCTTTGTTAATTGCATTTCTACTTTCTTTATCACATTTGCTTCTCAACACTCAGCAGAGCAGAGGATGCTGACAGGGCAAGTAAGTTTTGTCCTAAGTTCACACAGAAGCCTCTACAAATTAAGCTCCAGGCACGGTGCCGCATTATGCAGCTCCACTCATCGTGGAGGCAGGAAAACAAAGCACTGCAACTCTTGGCAACCGTCCTAGATATGCAGGAAGGAGAACAGCAAATGCCTCCAGGGACACACTGATACATGGAGTTAACCAGCACCTGAAAAGCCCCTCACCTGTGATCCTCCCACTGCTGCAAACAGCACTGTGTTAACTCAGTGCTTTACTCAGCCACACGGGGATTAATCTCACCTAATCTGAGGTGCTTACAAAGTAGACACTGACACCTCAGTTAGTTATCCTTGGATAACCAGTGGAAGATAACTGACACTTTTACTACAGCATGGATCATCTTGTCCAAAGAGGCACATCTGAAACAGGTGAGAGGAATCACCGCCTGGAAGCATGCATTTCTCTGTTTGTTATAAAGAACTCTGGATGAGAAGATGCCGTGAGAGGTGCAATGGCTTTTCAGAAAATGGAGTTGAAAAAGAAACTCAAGACATCAAGCCTATTAATGTCAATAAATAAATTAGTCTATTTTCCATTCAGCACAGGGTATGGAACAGCAGAAATCATATATGACTTTCTTTATCATGTTATCAAAGCTTGTCATTCTGCTGAGACACAATGTCTTTGTGGCACACAAACACACCAGCCCAGAACACATCTGTTATGGAGCAGAGCACAGCTCCATGGCTTCACACTGTTAGCTCAGGGAAAAAGAAAGAAAAGCTCCATTCTATATCTCTCTCCTTTCTCACACTCCTGTTCATATATAGCTACAATAACTACACATGTGTAAAAGAAAGTGGGAAAGCCGCTCTTACAGATCACAAAGTCTGACTGAGTATATAGAATAGAGAACACCTGTGACTGCTTTGAGGTGGATTCATGTTTCTATTTCTCAACATTTATATCAAATACAAAGTGTTTCTCAAAAGCAAAGCTTCTGTCTTTCAGCAGAAATTCCAAGTTTGAACCTCCCTTTACCTACACTTGGTGTGGTTGTTCCCACTTGTGCTGACCACGAGGCATCTTCTTACCTGCACAGCTGGACACAAGCACCTGAGCTGGCAGAGGCAGTGTTCCTCAGGAGACACCAGAGCTCTGAAATTGTATTTCAGTGTGTACTGTGTCCTCTAAATTGGATCGAATTTGTTTCTACTGAACAGTGCATCACTTCCTAACTAGCCTGACACCTGAACAGACTATCCAATAGTCTCCCAGGGGGAGAATTCTGTGCCATATCTTACACTACCAAGAGCTACTGGGTATGTAGATGATGTTCTTTGATCAGTTAAATGAGAGAGTAAGGAGAAGAATGGTGTTTCTAATAGTGCAGCAGGCCCCAGAACCATACTGGAATACTATAGCCAGGATTGACTCAGATGCTGATTCTGCTCTTCCCTCTAAATCTGATTGCTCAATTTTGTAGTGGTGGGTCAGGATTATTACAGTTTTGGTAGAATTTTCTCATTTGGAAAGTGTTACATGTAATAATAGTGTTTTATGAGATACAAATTTTTGCAAGAAGGTATGGGGAAAATCAGGCTACAAGAGAATTGGGGGTTTTGTTTAAAGAAGGAGCACTGTACTCTGTGCAAGAGGAAATGTTGCCATTATCCACTGGGACTGTGGTGCTATAGTATCACCTCTGCCTCTCTTAGACCTGTTGATCATGTATCATGAGTATAATGTATATATATGCATGTGGCACTACGGGGACAAGTAGCACTTGCACTGGCTTACATGTAGATTTTGTTAAAGCTTTGTTTTAGAGAGGGAAAACTAACTCTCCACACCAACCTTCTGTCATGATTCATCCAGACATCCTCTTACTCCTAAACGCATTAGGCCTCAGAAGATTAAGTAGCACAGCACAGGGAGAAAGACTAAAGGATTGGGATGCATTATTTAGTTACAATTCAGTGCCTGAGCTCTGCTGTTTTCTTATTCCTAGCCTGCAGCAGAAAACACCTCAAAATGCATTAGCTGAAATGAATGGGTGGAACTAAAGTTGTTCCTCCTCATGTTTGTGAAACAGGAAAAGTACCACAGTTTAGTTGCTGTGAAATAACCAACAAGGGTTCGGGTATGTGGGCACACAGATACACAGTGAGGAGGGGAGTGATACTCAGATACTCCTTTCTGCCTGAGGTGGTGTGGTGGCTGTAACCTGCCCTGGTTCCCAAAACAGGATCAGTTTCAGTCAGCTAGAGCTTGAATACTGATAGTTGTATTCTGTTCAGGTCCTCATTTATTAAGTTTCTACTGAAACCTCAAAGAGACAGCTTTTGATACGGTTTAGATGTACTTCTTTACTACATCCAGGCCTTTTTCTGTGTCAGTACACTTTTCTTTGATTGTATTCCTTGTGTCAAGGCTTTTGGAATACCTTCCACCCAGCACAGGTGCCCTGAGCACTGCGCTAGTGCAGCCCTCTTGGAGTCAGGTTTTGGAGGGACTTGTTGCTCTGTAGCTCACCAGTTTCATAAGAGTTACATAAAAGTTAACATTTAATCTCTTAATAAAGCTATCAGAGGTAAACAATGCTTTGCTACTTTCTTAAGGACACTAGAGACACCCTCTGAGAGAGAGATTTAAATGAAGTCATCTCTTAAACAACTCTCCATCTTCCAGAAGAATAAATCTCCTTCAAAGGGCTCTGACAACATGACTGGTTTTGGGATTGGGGCAGGAGGGAGGGTGAGAAGGGAGAAAACAAGACCATCCCCCCCAAACAAACAGGTTCATTTTGGACCTCAGACACTGAGAACACAAGAGTCTCAGGATTGCTTCCAAGTACTTTCCTGTCCTATCGGATGTTCTTTTCCCAACCCGATTTTTGTTGCTTCAGAAT
>VYXF01005530.1:191526-248095 GCA_013397295.1 Polioptila caerulea | reverse complement strand
TTCAATACTGCAAGTATTAGAGATACAACACGGTGTGGAGTCATTTTATGCAGCAATACTGTGAAGAGGCAGGAGAAGAACAGCAAGATCATCTCTTGCAATCAAAATCCCTGTACAGACACACAGTAAGGTCCATAAGGACCTCCACAATCAAACTCGAATATAGCTGAAATCTTAATGTTATCACAAAGATAAATTCTGCCAGAAAATGTTCCCTAAACTTAACAAAAAGGGAAGTAGAGGGCAAATATCACCTGGAGATGATTGTTGTGTTTCTGTGGCTTGGCACATGCAAGAACTGGGAATCTCCCACTTCAGCCCTCCTGACTGTACAATCTCATCACAGACAGCTTTGGGGGATATTCCCTTTGACACCCATAATATTGACATAAACCTATAAGAGACTTACAACAACATTCATTGTTTGGAAGAAAAGAATTTGGATCTGCTGTCCAATCACCAAAGGATCTGTAATTTAATACAGATGGGAGAGGTTTCACCAGGAGAGGTATTTGGGCAGTACCAGTGAGGCCTCCTCTGGAACAGTGGCAGAAGTTCCACCCAAGGAATATAAATTCAATCTGAATTATTAGCAGTATGACTGAGGGAATTCAAACTTCTTTTAAAGAGGAGGCTTTTGTTTTGTAAAAGCTCACAAAATGAAAGTTGAGAAGGATGTTATCTATTTTTCATCTTCCTCACCGTATAACTGACCTGTAACAAGGAAAAAGCATTTTAACTAAAGGCTGATGCTGGCACAAGAACAAATGTAATAAATTGGCCATAAATACACTCTAGATTAGAAATGATAGTATAACTGTCATAGAAGCAAGGAGAAAAAGGGGGACAGGAACAACAGATGCAGGAAACCACAGCTATTTAGGCTAATGAATATAAAATATTAGTTACACAGACCTGGCTGCATGAGCCTGGATTTGATGACACACAAGGTTGCTTCTCCTGTCCCCACAAGGCCATCAGTCAGACTTTTCCCAGTTTAGGTCCAGGCTGCCATGGGCTGGACCAGGCAGGAGGTGCCTGCTGTGCTCCAGCCCCACGCCTGCCCTGCCACAGAGCCTGACTTATCCCCACTGTCAGGAGGATCCACGGTGAATTACTGACTCATGTGAATTAGGCAGTGAAAAACCAGGCTTGCCAGATGTGCTTTTTTCACATATTTTGACAATTATAGTTCAGCTTAATCATTTATGATAATACTTCATAATGTTCTAGCAAACGCTCTGGAGTATACTTCGCAAAAAAATAATGAAGTCTTAAGTAACATGGCAACTCACTCAGCTTTTAAATCTTTGCTGAGAAGCAGGAGGAAGAAGCCAGTGTTTTGTGCAGATTATGGAGAGTTATTGTAGTGAAATAGGAACGCTTCCATTATTGCTTCCCCATCAGGTTTTAAGCCTTTACTACTGTACAAACACCGTGGTTCTACAGCCACAAGGCTCCCTCAGATGAGACCAAATCAGAGCAGAGCTGCAGAGCTCAGAAGCAGTGCTATTAAAGAGAAACACGGGGTTGTACAATGGAAACCATGGGAAAGGACAAACAATCTCTGTGTCTGCATTCCACGCTGCACTCTTCATTCTCATTGCAAGTCAGCTGTCAACGTCCCACCTTCTAATCACAGCTTTGCTCAGCAAAAGCTGCAAGCTATCATAAAGGCACTTCTTTCCCTTCAAAAAAAGCATCTTAAAAAATCATTCTAATCGAAATTTTCCATCTGACTCCTTTTTCACAACTTCTGGCCAGGGTTGGAGAAGTACCAGAAAAGGAATCATGTGATCTGACAGAGCTCATTTAGAGCACACACAGAAGTGGATACAAGCACTTAAATAGCCTGTGTCAGTAACACTGACACTGCCTCAGCTGTGGGAAATGCCAACAGTTGAGCAGTGCCTCTGCTTAATTTCAAGGAAATTAGGGAAGCCAGTGGCATTCACAGAAAATTCCCATTTCCCAACTTCCTTGTTTTGCTGATTGGCAGCAGTTGCCTTTATAACATAAGGTGGAAAACAGGAACAACTTGCACAGATCTCTCATATGTTTCACATTCTGTGAGTGTTTAGGTGGAAGGAGTTATTGTTCCAAGGCTCAGAGAGAGGTAAGGGAGCATTCACTGCAGATGCAAGTCTGAGGCACTCTCCATTTCATAACATCAGAATCCCTCCAAATGTTGTGCCAATGGAGACAGTAAACTGACAAGAAATGTAGATCAATGTTCTTTAAACATTTCAGCTTTTCTGATAAGCAAACATTTCAGTCTGTGTAATATTGTCAAACTACAGCTGCAGAGAATTTTGAAGAGGCTCCTATGTGCGCTTTAAATATTCCTATTTCTTTCTACCAGAAAATGTTCTCAAGAGAGCAGAACGCCAACACAATCCTGTTCTGAGTGCATCACTTCCCTGTGCTGAGCGTGGCAGAGCCTCAGAGAGCGCCTGCAACTCTGAGCTCTGCCTGAACAGGCACTTCAGAGCTGCACCAGCACAAACAGGGAGAGCATTTGCCCCCGGATTTGTGCACAAAAACCTCAAATGACATTGCAGAGAGAGAGAGAGAGGATTTGGCAAAGCAGGCAGAAGGCTACAGGCATTACACTGCCATTAAATTAGCATTTAATCTTGCCTTCACAAGATGAAGCGTTTTCCTGAGAAATGTGATCTTTGCGAGATACCAGACTCAGGGATCTGTCAAATAATCAAAAAGCTGATTTCCTTCCACAGAAAAATCTTTCCATGGAATAAGACTTTTTGAATGACACACAGAGAAATTACAGGAAGGGAGTGGATGCTTCTTGTATGATGGGAAGAAAAATTCTAAAGAGCTCACGCTAAAAAGTAAAATATCAAAACTAAGAAGATTTTATATACATGTGAAGGAATCTGTATAAAATTGAGGCTCCATGATTAAAATTGAGTCCCAAAGGTGCAAGGAGATAAAGAGAGTAATGAACCTAAGTCCTGATGGCTTCAGGAAACTCTGTCCCATGTAATGACAGAGGAAAAGTGGCTTGGACAATTCGGTCCATGTTCTGCACGTGCACAGCAAATTCAAAAGGCAGGAAACAACTTTGCAAGTGAGAGATGATTTTACAGCATTCTTTCCACATCAACCAGTAAAGCTCTCAAACTGCTCACAGCTAGGAAAACAAGAAAATATTCTGTAAAAATAAATGATGATTCTGTATCCACTTCAATGTTTTTCTTTGTAGCTTTCTCCTTTCTTTTTACTTTTGTTATCATATCCAGGAATGAAGAACAAAACCTTTGTCTTAGGCAGCTTCTGGATGTGACAGCAATGACTACTGGCCTTCCAACATGCACCATTTAACAGCTCTGTTTGGTGAGAAAATGAATCTGTACTTGTGAGACACCAAGCAGGGGTGTTCTCCAAATGGCAGAAACTTCCTCTACTTAGGAGATAAAACACAAGAAAACAAACAACAAGAACTTGGTTAAACTCTCCAAAAGGCAGAAAATGGTAACATGGCTTGCTCATCACTTTGCAATGACTATCAAGATTTTGGCTATGGCTTTGCCAAATAAAAAGCTTCACCCAGCTGACTCATCCTTGCTCTTCACAATAGCCAAGATTCATCATCTAAAGTAAAGGCAGGAATAAGAGTAAGAACTAGAAAAGTGAATTTTCGTGTCATATTTCAAAGAGATTGAGCTCTGCAGGTTTTACAAACACTTCAAGGGAATTTGAGTTACAGTGTTTGAGCTCATTACAAGAGCTCAAAATCGAAGAAGATCAGAAATGCCAAGAAAAAACAAAAGATATGTCTAGCATCTTCCAGAAAATCAACTCATCTCTATGATTTTACATCAACATATAAAATGATAGTAACAAAAGAGTCAAACACCTCTGCATCAAGTTGGTTCTACAAAGTGACATTAAAGCATTGTGTGAGTTTGTGAGAGCAGAGCCTCCACAACCACACAAAACTGAGCCAGGCAGTTCCCAAGCTGGTGGGGCAAATATCAGAGCTCTGCTTTAAGGGCAGCCCTTGGCTCTGCCCCTCAGGGGCCCTGCAGAGATCCCAGACTTGCTCCTCTCCCCCTCCAGCTGCCCTGGGCTCTGGAGCTCTGGGGATGGGGAGGCTGCTCCTCGATGTAAAACTGGGGAAATGTGTCCCTGCAGGGCAGCTGTGAGGTGGGTACAGCTCAGCACAGCCACTCCTGGTTTATGTGATGAGCAGGGTTCATCTCTGAACAGCAGCACTGCAGAGGCACAGTGGGCACAGCCAGGACAGAGCCAACACCAAATGTCACAGCAAACAACCCTTTCCTGAGCTGGCTGCCGTGCTCTGGGCACCCCTGAGCCGTGGCAGAGCTCCTGGGGTGCCTTTGTTCCCTGGTACAGCCACAGGCTGCCGTGGGGAGCAGGGGAGGAAGGCAGCTTGCACACCAAGGTACAAAGTGATACAGGCTTATCCAATAGTTCAACACGAGGAAAAAGCCTCTGAGGTCTTATCTTGTATTGATTCAGCTCTTCACACAACTGTTAAAGCAAAAATCTCTCTTCCTCTCTGGACAAAAATGAAATGAAATAAATAAAAATCAAGGAATTTTACAGCATAGAGATGTTTTGTTCCAGACAGTATTTACTTCTCTACAGGATTAAGCAAGCATCTATTCTCAAGGAGCACAGGGGATAACCTGGATTAAGTTTGTTGCTTCTCCTAGTGAGAAATAACTTGTTTGCCAAATATTTCTGAAGTAACTGTGACATCCAGAAAGTCTACTGGAATCAAGGAAGCAGAGAAAAGTGGTAGTAAAGAAAAAAAGCTTAGGAAACAAACATGCCATCAAGAAAAATAATGTACTGAATAGCTCCATGGCAAATCCTTATTGGTATATATCTATCTGACTTCCTCTGGAAAAATACACCAGGGGCCCATAGCTGGGGAGAAGGGAAAACAACATCCAGCAGAACAATAAGAGATCCTGAAGGAAGCAAATATAATAAAAAGAGCTATAAACACTTAGCAAGAGAGTAACAATTGTTTCCTTGAAACTTAGCACCTCATTTGGTAACAAAAAAGATTTCCAGCCAAGTGAAATCCACGTGTTTTGTTGCTCTAATTCAGACCATCCATTCTATGCAATCCTTACATCCATCCAAGGAGTTCTCCTGTAGCTTGGGATGTTTGACACCTACAGACCCCAGGGCAGCTCCTGATGGGAACAGAAGGATGGAGAAGGACCTTTGAGCCCAGATGTGAGGGAGGAACAAAGCCGTGGCTGTACCCTGACCTCGGGGTGATCACACAGAGAATGAACAAACCTTTCCTCAGTCCTGGACGGTCACGCTATGAGCAGAACAGTTTTTGTTTATGCAAGCAAACCCACTGACACAACGGCCTGGAAGGAAGAAATCCAACCCTCCAGAAATCCTGGGAGGTGCTGGGAGCAGCCAAGGACTCTGCAGGTGACTCCCAGGACTCGGTGAGAGTCACAATCCATGGCCTGTCCAGTTCATGTCCTGCATGCTCTGAAGACCTGCTGCATGAGGGCAAGCTGCAGATGCTCAGAAAGCTGCCTGCTTGCTCTAGAGACAGATTCAAAAGCTTATCCCAACAAGAAAACTGCGATTTTATAAGAATATTCCAGCAAGGCACTGGTAGAGAGAGATCTTTGAGATCTGCACAGGATGGAATGGTCCCAGATGTGTCACATGGGCCAGGAGGGCAGTTCATGTTCACAAATGCCTGAAAATTTCTAGCAACAAGTCCTTTGCAGTGAATCACTGGAGGAAAAAATATTGAAATACTGATAAACATTATCCTGTTATTCCTGTTTGATGCTAAGACGAAAATGACAACTATTAAACCTACACACTTGTTCTTCTCTTGTTATAAGGGTCTGGAAGGGGACAACTTTCTTGAAACTGTGACAGCACTTAGGAAATGGAAAGTACACGCTGATAACAGCAACTGACCCCCGCCCCCAGTGACAGATGGACAAATCTGTGCTAGCAGAGATGTTTTGTTCTTCCTGTGCAAAGTCAATCCAGACCCAGCCACAGACGTGGCAGCAACAGCGTGAGCAGCACTCCCACTTCACTGCTGAGCATCCTTGAGAAACTATTAATTAGTTACAAAGTTGAAATAGGCACCTTCCACTGGTCTCTTTATGAAACCGTGTTATTCATCTCAATTAAGTGGAACCCCACAGAATGGCTGTGGGGAGTTCAGAATAACACCAACTTTTTCAGAAGCTGCTTTTCTTATTTTACTGCTTTCACTTCTTTTGTTAATTGCCTAATTCCACCTTTTCCTGACTGCACTCCCCTTGAGAGGTAAAGACCACTTAGCTATTTATTCACACCAGCAATGGGTTTTGAAAAAAAAAATAAACCTGTGTTCACATTTTCAGACATCTGACAAATGAGACTAATTCATTAGTAATTAAAAAGTATAGCATTTTAAATGCTCATCTTCTTGGCTCACTGGCAGGGGGAGGGAGGGAAACAGAACAGCTTTGGAGAATGGGGCTGCCAGATGTGGATGTGTTTGCTCTCAGGAGAAAGGGGAAATTCTCACAGGTTCCTCCCTCCTTCATCTGACTGGGCCTCCAAAGCTCCCAAGCTTTCCATGGCTGCTGATGGGCTGAAGGATTTCCAGGCTGCATTTGTTACCATCTCTGAAAAGTCAGAGTGGCTGGGAGTGCCTCACCTGAACATCACCCTTGTGACTTTAAAGGAAGATACAGGTGCAGGGGACATTGCTGGGATCAGGTTTTGAAGAAGAAACTACAACTCACCTGTACTCTAATAACTGCATTCTAATTTTGGTTGTGTGGACCTGTTCCCTCCCCCAGTACCACAGCTGGTGAGAGCCGTGCTCCAAACTGGGGCCAAGGTGGGACCCAGCCACATCCAGGCTCCTCTCCAAGGACTGGAGGAAACCAGAGGGTCCTTCCTGCACCTGGAGCCTTTTTAATAAACTCTGTCTGAAGCTCCCCCTCCACCCACAACACAAATAGAACACCCTTCGATTGTGGTGTTAAGTTCATCATTAACCATGCAAATCTAAACTCAACAAAATCTCTGGTTTTTAATTATTAATTAGCAAATGACAGCATAAGTGGTTTTGTATTGAGTATAGACCTCTGAAATCAATGAAGCTGCTTTACATGAAAGAAATGTATTATTTTAAACACCTTAATAGTGTCAGGAGACTTGCATCAACATTAATCTCAGGCAGAGAACAGATTCAAAAATACAGCTCTCATTGGGTACAAGACTCATTAAGAGTTTGTAATAAATATGATGTGCTGAGACAAGCACCCAAGCTCACCAATTTTTGGTCTTTTCTGAATTCTTTTCAGCTATAATTAACCCAGCAGCAAATTTGGGCTCTTCTAGGGCAGAGGGCTGTGAACTCTGTGCTTTGACCTGGAGTGCAATTATTGTCTGGGCAAAGAGGATACAGAAACAGCAAGTTTGAAAACCTCAGTTATTAGGGCTTGATCCTAAAATTGGCTTAATATTTTAAGGAGATGAGCAGGATGGGGTCAGTTGATGCTGCTAATTTTGTGTGACATCATCACACAAACTGGAGAATTGCCTTCAATGACACAATGACAACCCAGCACTGATCAATTCTGCAATAAAACTGCTGCTCTGCTGGCCTTGGGGACTTGAACGTTTGGGAGGAACAAAACACTGAACAGGAACCCCTTTCCCCAAAAATCAAACCCCAAGCACAGAGTGATTAAAGGGGCTGTGCTGTGTTAGGGGTGGATTTGCTTCTCTGGGCCAGGGGTGATCTCTGTGTCCAGACACGCTGAGAGGGGTTTGTATTGCAAAATCCCTTCCTCCAGGGAGGTCTGCAACACCTTAAAAGCAAATCAGCATCTGAGCCATTTCCTGAACCCCCCAAACTGTGCATGGGGCCACTCTGTTGCCTTATCTTCCCTTCTTTGCTTCTGCCCCAAACCAAAAGCATCCAATAACGTGGGGAGTGTCCCACACAGGTGCAGAACAGAGATGTGGCTGTGAAACAACCACCAGGCTCACACCAGCTGTGGCAGCCCAGAGCAAAACCAAACAGCTCCAAAAGACAAGCTCTGGAGCCTTGCAGCAGGATCAGGGGCCAAAATCAGACTCCAAATGCAATTTCTGAGAACCAAAGTCTACCCCAAAATTGCTTACAATGCCTGAAACCATCAACAAAACCCAGTTCACAGCAACACAGCTTTTTACTCTTCCTATTATGGACCCATCAGAGGAAATTAAAAGCTTCCAAATGCTTTTTCCAGATTCCAATGGAATATTTAATTGTTTTGGAGGAAGCAGTTTTGCATTGCAATAATAGCTGGCATAAAAT
The DNA here is from genome assembly GCA_013397295.1 of Polioptila caerulea. NCBI lineage: Eukaryota > Metazoa > Chordata > Aves > Passeriformes > Certhiidae > Polioptila > Polioptila caerulea. The sequence goes on along the minus strand of VYXF01005530.1, from coordinate 239,745 downwards.
AATTCAAGTCAGAAATGGCAACAGGATCTTCCTGGGGAAAAGTCTGCACCTTTGGAGGATACTTCCCTTCAGCACAACAAAAGCCCAGATGTGGGACCTTCAAATACAGTGCAGAATTGTCCCAGGGCAAATGACAAATTTATTCATGGCTTCTCTGGGTTTTTTGTTAACAGGATAAAAATCCTCTCTCATTTTGACCTCAAATTTCTTGTGCTTGCTGCATATTCTTCTGGCTCTTGTTTTGAATATTTATATTATTCTGAGTAATTGCATGCTGGCAGTTTTCATAATCACTAATTGCACTAGATGACTCTTGTGATCACAAATAAAACATTTGGGAGGGAAGAAATGAATGGAACCATCCCCAGAATCAATAACTGCTGAAGTCTTCCTACACACAGATAAATCTTTTTTTTTTTTTCTGTGCACAGAATAAGTTATCTAATATTTTCATCTTCATTGTTGATGCAGGAGCAAACTTTTTTGTTCTTTCTTGAATTTAGCATTGTGTCAGATTTCTCACTGTCTCTCACGTACAACCCTTTGAACTGGCAGAGAAAATAATCCATTAGTGTTGGATCCTGTCTCTGGATAATGGAAACTTATAAAATAAATTAAAGGAATTGAAATGAAAACAGTACACAGAAAAAGGAAGAAGAAAAGGACAAAAAAGAAAAATAAAAAATAAAAGCACCACATTTCTTTGTTGGTGTTGGTTTTGAAATGATTCATAATTCAATTAGCACAGATCACAAGTTTGTTGATTTGCTAAAGAGAGCTCTCCAGGGCATAAAAATATTTATATAATGATTGGAACAGCAAATAATATTAATAAACAAAAATAATTGAAATTATAACTGAAAATTTATTATCAGAAATGTCAGAAGAAAAATCCCTCGAGGAAACATTTCCAGCCTAAACAAACGCTGGAACCCCAACCAGCCTGAGCCTTCCCTGATCCAAATGAGTTACAATGATTATTGTCCAGGATTTTTGCCCACCTCAGAGCCCATGCCCTGTGTTCTGTTGTGCCTCCTGTGCCCCAGCCCAGCTCCTGGCTCAGCTGGCAGCTCCTGGGGACAGGAATTGGCTTTTCAGGATCAGCACAGCCTGGCCACGCAGGGCATGCAGCAAAGCCAGAGCAGGCATGGAAATGGCACTGGCCTGCCCAGCTCCACACTTTCACACCATGAAGGAAGGAACAACTGGAAATGATATTGGATCACAGATTTCGGGTTCTTCCTGGTCTAGGTGACTGCAGCCTGATGAGCTCAGCAATTTCTGGAGGGGTAATTAATGGCAGCAAAGTGTGAAGGAATTGGTTTCCTGTCTCCAGCTCAGCACATCAGTCCCTCATTCCCAGATCCTCCTGGAGCATCTCCTCATCCACAAACAACCCCTGGTTCCAGGACTGGTTTTCTGTCTCCAGCTCAGCACCTCTGCACTTTCCCACTCCCAGACTCTCCTGGAACACATTCCTCATTCCCACATAACCCCTGATCCCAGGATTGCTTTCCTGTCTCCAGTCCCCCATTCCCAGACTCTCCTGGAACATATTCCTCATTCCCACATAACCCCTGATCCCAGGATTGCTTTCCTGTCTCCAGTCCCCCATTCCCAGACTCTCCTGGAGCCCACCTCACCCCCAAAGAACCCCTGGTCCCAGGCCTGCCCCGTGGTGCCCATGGAAGTGGGATCACCAGCAGGCAATCAGGACATTTCCTCCAAATGCACACTCCTGATCCAAATCAAAATGCAAATGTGAGCTCACTCATCTGCGTGTGGAGCTGGAAACATCCACACAATTCTCTGTCTGCAGCAGCAACGAGCTACAATTAACAAATGAGAGCAAAGTGCAGAACCGATTTCTCCCAGGTATTTATGCAGGGGTTTCACTGCCACACAGCCCCTCCTCATCTCAAACCAAGATCTGAATGCTCCACCGTGGTATATTTAGTGACACAGGGACGAAACGCAGATGGGAAATTTAAAGTGATATAAATTAAATGATAATCTCCTCCTCAGCAGTCTGATCTGGGGCTGGGAGAAGCTGAAGCTCCTATCAAGTACAAAAACAAGAGATCTGTTCCAAGATGTGTTCAGCAGCTGCAGCTTCCATTTGGATAACAAAACACCTACTACAAATAAATAAGTGTACAATTTCCACAGAGTTCCAAATGTACAGAGCTCCTCTAGAAATCTGAGAGTGCAGTTAATGTTCCTTAGGCATGCTTAGCCCAGCCACCCAAACTAACTGTGACTTCTGCACAGGCCTGGGAATTACACCACTTATCCAGTGGATAATGAAAATAAAAATTAGGCAAAAAATATTTCCACAGAGTTAGGTTGAGACAGACTGGAATTTATATAAGCAAATGATTAGAAATGATTAAACAATGGAGCTTAGCTTTAAATGGTGTGAAATTACTTCAGGACCAGCAGAACTTCATTACTTTCTCTGTTTGTGCATAATGGATTTTTTGGAGTATAATTTCTCTCTTGAAAAGCTCCATAATATTAAAATGTTTTTGATTAACTAGTCAAGAAGCAAAGCAAACAACAGACATTTTTATATACTGGTATCCAAATAACTCAGGAGAATAACTGGGAGCACAATGAAAACTAAACGGAGCCAGAAATGCCTTGTAAATATTACAGTAGATGCTTCTGCCAAAATATTGTCAACTAGTACAGATTGCACAGTGCCATAATTACAGTAGATGACATAAAATTATTATAAATTAACAGTTTGTAGTACAAATTCATGCATTATGTATTTTTATTAAGTAGCTACACAAGTGTGTGAAATGAAGAGCTGTGAAATGGTGTAAAAAGTGACTGATCTAAGCTTTGTCTACAACATAAATTATAAGCTTGGGTTTTTTTTCCCAAGGTTTAAACTCAACACATGTTCTTAGGCAGGAATGGTTGGAATTGGGGAGAAATGTGTTAAAGGCTGAAATTCCATTTCTGCAGCTACACACACAGATGTCAGTGACCATGAGAGTCAGCCCTAACTCCCATTTCAGTGCTGGGGATGATTTGCTGTAGGTGAGCACACACCTCAGTGTGTATCCATGTGAGAAGCACGTTTGTGTCCAGCTGGAACTGATCTCAGGCACAGCAACCAATTTTAAACTCAGTTTTCCCAAAATTTTTTGTCACTTCTGTGAGCCAGGCAGGGCCACAACGGTGCTTTGGAGATGCATGAAGTGCTCTGAGTTTCCAGGATCAAATCTTAGTCCAGCAGACTAAGGATGAATTCCTAGGAATTCACTGGGCTGCATTTCTCTTTGTCTCAGCAGACAGTCTTGCAATAAAGATTTTACATCAAGACAGGCACTGCTTTCCTTTAGAGCATCTCTGTATTTTGGCAATGCTTGAGAACATATTTTGGATCAAGCCAAGACACAAAAAATGCCAGTTGTTTATTTTACAGTTTAACATGGCCTTAATCTATTTTCCACTTGCAAACATTCACCACTTTGGGTCAACCTCACTTCTAAAAATAACTTTGCTTTAATTCTGTTGCAGTGAATTCAGTCTCTGATTAATCTATCAGAGATATTATGAAGATAACTTTGATTTGGCAGATATAAATACATCTGTTATAGATCAGTCAGTGGATTTCTCTAACAGAAGTTATCTTGCAGAGGAAATGTGCCTTTCCCCAAGGAGCACTCGTGCACAGTCACAGTGGTTGTTACATTTAGGAAACAAATCTGTCTGTGCCTTGCCATTTCCTTCCTGCATCAATCTGCTTTATTGGGGATTAGGAATGGTTTTGTGTGCCACAGTGCACACACACACGGCAGGAACCTGCCCTGCAGAGCCCAGAGCATCCCAGGTCTGTTAAAGGAGATTCCTTTACAGGAAAATCCTGCAGTGGGAGATCTCCCGAGCACACTGGGCACCATCAGAGCCTCAGCAAAGACAAAAACTCATAAATGCAAATTATTATGAGATTTTGGAAGGGCTGCCATCGCCTGCTGCCATTCAGGCCCAAGAAGGTTTTGCTTCACCTTGGCCAAACACCAAATTATTATTGCAAAGAACAGATAAGTGAACAATAACAGCAGGTGATGAATAGCAAAACCAGAGTTAACAGAGCAGCTACACCCAGGCTGCTGTCACAGGACACAATTCCAGTTTACAGAACATTTTGCCATAATCCTATTGCATTTATCAGCAACAGTAGTCACTACATGGAAAAAATACAGATTTCCTACCTACAAGGAATGAAGGTTGTTTGCTCATTTTCATGGAACATGACACTGCAGTGAGGAATTAGTGGCACAAAGCACTTGGGAGAAGTGAAAAACCCTACTACACAAGACACTGCTCCTATTCCACAAAACATTCATGCAAATAAGTCCCTGAAGTCTATGTCCACCTACAATCATAATTTATAGAACATGAGTACAGAAAAAACCTCAGAAAACCTTTTTCTACTTCAACTCAAACTCTGTTTTTCAAGCTGCTTCCACAACTCCAGATCATCATAACCAAACTGGAACTTTAAAATCATACACTTAAAAATCCAGCTAAAACTTTAATTTCACTCCTCTATTTTACTAAGGAGTTCCACAAAAGACTTAAGGCAGAGTACATACCACATGCTCACCTGTTTGTGTTTTATTCCTCCCCAAAAGTCCTCTCGCTGAAATGCCAGCAGTTCTTTCTAACAGAGGGTGTTTGTAACTGGCCTCTGTTCTGGCCAGTTAAACACCCCCCGAAATCCCTGGTTTTGGGAAGACCAGACACATGGTTTTCCTTGGCATGAAAGTTTCTCTAATCAGGTTTTAGGCAGCAAATCCAACCTCCAGGGCTCCTGGAGCTGCCACCCTTCCCAGTGCTCGGTGAATTGCCCTGAAGCAGGCAGGAGAATTGACACCTGGGGAATGCCAGGGGAAGGGGAGGCCACCACTGAAACAGAGCAAGGCTCCTGTGGCAGCTCAGTATTGGCAGGGGAAGGCCAGGCAGCCATCCCCGCACTGATTGTCACAAACAGAACAGGGCACACGACGAGAGGAAACAGAAGGAACAGCAAGAAGCTCTCCAGTTTGCATTAAAACCTAGCACCATTTTCTTTCCATGATATTTTCCTTAGTGTTTGATTTCTTTTCTAATGACAGTGTAATGCACACTGACACTTTTTCATTTCCACATCATCAGAAGTTCTCTAAAGGCTCACACTGAAATCTCACTTCAGTAATCACAGAGGAATCAAATTAGCATCCTAATGAATTCTCCATGGACTTGTGCCCTTCTGTGTTTCCCCATTCCAATCTCCTGTCATAATGGCACCTTAACTGGGTCCCTACAGATTCCTACCCAAATTATTATGAACCAGTTCACGTGACAGCTACACTGCATTAATGTGAGCAGAGAGTAAGAGGCACTGGAAAAGAACAGATTCTGAAAAGGAACTATTAGCTACAGTTATAATATCTGATTTGCTGCTCTGGGTTTTTTTTTTTTTTCCCATACTATTCCCAAAGAAGTTGGTCTGAAAAAAGCTACCTGGAAGCCCCCTGCAAAATTCTTATTATTTAAAATATTCATCTGGAAAACTTGCAAGCCCTGCAGCACAAAAGTGTGTGCCAGGACTGCTGCAGAGAGAAGACACTGCATTTTCTGACTACACGTGGTTCTCAGAGTCAGGGGCATTATTGTGAAGAAATTCAAACTCTTGGACTTTGCCAGTCCATTTGTGTGTTCACAGAGGCCTCTCAAGCACCACTGGATTGTAAAGAGCATTTCCCTCAAAGTATTCAAAGCTTTAAAAACTGTGTTGATATGAGGCTGACAAAAGTCTTGTTTTAATGATAACATCTGAAAATGTTCTTCTTTATGGGCTAAATCCATGGAACTCTCCTGCCTGGACAGTCCTGAGCCACAAGACACCAAATCCTACAGAACATGAATGAAACAGCAAATCCCCAAATGTGCTGATGCTTTTTGGCCCCAAGTATTATTTGCAGAGACATTCTTCACATAAATATTTCATTTTCCTGTCTATACACACAGCTTTTAGCATACTGATTGTCTTAATGTCAACTGAGGCCTCTAGGTGCTTCTGCAATGGGAGCCACAGATGCAGTGAAAGCTGGAAAAATACTTATTATGAATAATTTGTGGCAAATTTTACGATTTGTTTTGAAACCAACTGTTCCCAAAGACTCACAATTCAGAACTGTTTGCAAAACAGTGAAGTAATATCAGTGAATAAGTCCCTGGACATTATTCCAGTGCTGGCTGAGACCATCACCAGTTTGGAGAGTGGCTGGGGCAGAGGATAGGAGGTAAGGAAAAGAATTCTTCCTACTTTTGGTGCAGGAGATTTTTCAAAGTGATCTTCCCTTTCTTTACTCTGTTTCCTTGAAAAAAGAAAAATTCTTTCTCCTCTCTTCCACTTATATATGTTTATGTTATAAACAAATAACATAAACATTGGTTGTCCACTATTTATGTTTAATATAAAAGCAAGCCAAATTCAGGGTAAGGGCTAAAAGGAGTTAAGGATTCATTCACCTTTAACTTCATGGGTGAAGATGTTTAATCATTCCAGGTAACAGGGCTCTTGGCCTAAACTAATTTCTGCTTCCTGTTGCCATATTTTAGTAGAAATCCTTTAAGGTAACATTAAGGGTACCTTGGTGCCTCTTGCTCCTCAGACACAAAATCTAATCTCTGTTTGTGGCCACAGCAGCTCTTTTTGTGCAGCTGGAATTGTACAGCTGGGATGGCACCAACACAACTTTATCAGTTCAGCTGAAGGGTGGACAAAGAAAATCACAGGACACAGACAGGAAGGGGCTGCTGTGATTTGAGTATTTGCCCTTTTTTTCATTATTCATTTGTTATTTCTTTTGGGTTACAAATGTAAAGGAAATGTGAGAACACCACTGTCCACAGGCGTAGGAAACTTGGATCACAGGAGCTGAACTCTGCTGAGTGTCAGCAATGCACTGTCATGATTAATAAAATGTCTGAATTGGATCAGATTTGCAACTGGAAAAGGCAGAACTCCTGTTTCCAGCCTTGGAACGTTCACTGTGCCATCACTGCTGCTAATGCTGCTAAGTCCCATTTATAAAACAAAATTTGTTTGTTTCTTTAATGAACATATGGGAATTTAATTATGACAAAACTGATGCACACAAAAATTTGCGAAAAGCATTACATATACAGCAAGAAGTATACTCAGTTTCAGCTTCCCCAGTTCTGCCTACAGTGACATCAGATGAATTTGTATTCCATTTCTAAACTCAGACATATGCATCACAATTTCTTGTAATCAAGATATATAAAGGTTACAACCATCTGCTTCTCAGACTGCCTTGCTAAGTTATAAGACAAACCCAAGTTTGAATTTTCATTGCATTTAAAGGGCTGATTTATTGATATTTGGGGGAAAAAAAAGAACTCACCCCTAAAAACAACAAAGGTCAAATCAATAGCTAAGAAGAGCTATAATGGTGTTTGTGGTAAAGTGAAAACATGACTGATAAGGTTGTAAAGTTCACTACTTGAATATTCTTGTTACACCTGTATTCCTGGGAAGGCTTTTTCCTGCTGTGGAATTGGCTTAGCACTGCTCTTAACCTCACTAAGACCCAATCCAAGAAAACAAAGCAAAGCAAGTTTGCAGCAAAAGCAAAAAAAAAAAAAGGAACTATTAAAAAAAGAACTATTAAAACAAACCCCTTTCTCTGAAGAACCAGTTAAAAGGAGAGCAAACTGATGTAAATCATTAACTGGGGTCACGCAGCATCAGCTCCCTCGTTAAAAAGTGGCAATTAAAAACCAGAAAATGCCACATGAAAGGCAACCTGCGTTCCTCCCTTTGCAAAGTGCTCCCATGATATATTTTTTAAGGAATAATTACATAATTGGCCCATATGCTGCACGGAATACAATTGGATCTTGATTTTGCTTCTGATTCCTGATTGCTGCCATAGTTAGCACTGGCAGCTCGTGATTGAAATGTTCCTCAGACAGACAGAACACAAATGTGTACTTCTCTGAGTAACACATTTTGTTGCTAATTATTTGCCTTATGTCAGTTGGTAATTTAGGATATACAGAGGACACATTTCCCAATTAATCTCTCAGAACCCTGAAGCGTGATTCTCTCTTGCATATAACAGCTGGCATTTTCAAATACAGAAACCTAAAGCAGGAATGCAAAATCCCCCCAAGATACCTTGAAAACAGTAATATTGACTATTGAAGCTCCTGTCACTAAAAACAAATAGTTTCCAGCCCAAATAATGCAATTTTAGATTGATGAAAGAGATGGACCAACAAGGAATGAGCCCTCCCTTCTCAAGAGCTGTGGAGTTTGTGCTTTGAGAGAATCCCAACACTGATGCTGATGGGTTTTACAAACCAGAAACATTTCCAGCTGGAGCAGGCACGATATCCACAACGGCCAGTGATAAAAGCCCTAAGTGGTCACACCTCTAAAAAGTGGCTATTTTTGGTATCTGCTGCTAAAACTGATGATGAGGGAATGAGAAAAACTGTGGGGCGTGAACAGGATTTATGCAGCTGTCTCTAAGCAAAGCTCAGCCCATTTCCTTGTTCATAAGTGGTCATTTTTGTTAGATCTAGCCAGGTTTTACCTGTGAGTGTCAATTTGATGGAGCCAATCTGAAAATGGTTTTTATCAGCTTCATAATAGAATTTCTAGTCAGGGCCAGGAGGGTGTACACACATTTTCACTTACTACAGGTGAGTCTGAATCACTGAATTTCAGATTCTGTGTCCCTTTACTTCAGGCCAACACCACGATTCTCAATTTTCTGCATCTCCCCTGGGGGGATCAGACTCCCAGCTGGTTTGAAGGGGTCTCAATCTTTGCTGCTGGGACGTGACCACTCTCCCAGGTGACTCCCAGGGCATGGGTATGCTGTGCCAAGGGGACAAAGCCAGGCTTGTGCTCCTCGTGGGACATGGAAAGAGCAGATCCCGGGTACAGTGAGAGCACCCAAACTCCTGCAGCAGCAGCTGAGGAACTGGGACTGCTGCCACTGCAGTGCTGATTCCCTTCCCCTTTTCACAGGTTGAAAAGCAGTTGTGAAAAGACATTTGCATGGCCCTTGATTAAAACCCCTCACATTTCTCTGCCTTAATTTACACCTTAGAATCTAAATTTGATGCTCAAATATACTACATGTACCTCAAGGTCCTCAAATGCAGATCCAGCCTATCGGGGGTGTTACCAACACCTACATTTCAGGAGACACACAGTTTAGTTTTATCTCAGATTATTTGTTTGTTTCCCATCTCCTGTTTTAAAGTCTGGCAACCTGACTTTTTTTTTTTTTAATTAATTTATTCTGTTGCTATGGTGGCAGCTCATCCTGTCAATCAGCAGCAGAAGAGGAAGGAACACCTTCCTGTAAGCAACTGCAGAAAGGCACCACTCTGTAGGCACAACAATCAAGAAATTGGATTAGTTTTGAGGAAATTAATATACACCCTCACAGTAAGAAGTCCAAATGATGTTTAACTCCCCACAACATTTATTTTTGTCATTAGAGTGCAGGTGGGTAAGGAAATGCAATCATCAGACCCAAGCTTTTGGATGCACGTTCCCTCCGAGCCCTGGGGAGAGGACACTGCTGTGGTGGAGATGGGACAGAGCAGATGAAATTTTCAATTGCTTTTGCTCAAATCCCACCCCATTTCAGGAGGTGTGCAGTGCTGGAATGCCTGCAGCTTCAATAAAATAGTGGGATGGGTGCTAAACTGAGCAAGCTGTGAACACCAACGAGGAATCTCTCTGTGCCATAAATGAAATGGCCCCGCTCCTGCAGAGCTTCAGAGCAAACCTGAACTGAAAACCCCATTTCCCCCAGCAACGGGCCAGGCCCAGCCAGGGCAGAGCTCTGGGGTGAAGATTTTATCCTCATGGAGCTGGCTGAAATCTCTCCCTCCTGCCCAGCACTTCACTCCACTGCCATCCACTTTTCACTCCATTATTTTAGATCCAGAGAAGACACAGGACCATTGAACTCAGCCAAAGGCTTTCAGCACTTCAGATTTTCTCCACTGGATCACTTACTTTTAGTACTCACCATTAAATGAAATCTAGCAAAATATTGAATCAAAGTTGAATATTTCTCTTTATTTTTTTTTGTATTGTAAAACCCAAATTTTGCATTTCTCTCATGACCTTAAGTTTCATGTATTTTTCCTTATAATTATTTTACCTTTATCCTTATTCTTGCAGATATCATGAAGAAATAATCTCACTACTGTTTGCACTATCCTTTCTGCTCACCAGCTAATAATTTTCTTTTGCTTTATTAATACAATTTAATTAAACTGAGCTACAATATCATTGCTGCTAACAATTTCTGAAACATTTCAAATTTTTCTGTTAAATGATTCCCTATATATTACATGGATATTTAAAATCTTAGTGCATTTTAATATTCCCTCAACATCAGCTGCTTCACAATCAAACTTTTGTTTCCTCCTTTATTCTTAACGTGTCTGCTCAGATAATATTGTTATCACTAGTTCCTACATGCTCTTTTATTGATGAGACTTGTCTTTTTCACAGGATTAGCTCTCAAATAGCCAGGGATTGTTCCACAAATTCTCTCACTAAGAAATGCAGTATTGTCATCCAAAAATATATTTGAAATAATATAGTTATCACAATCACAATCTCCAGAATAAAATTTCTCCAAGATCAAAGTTCTGGCTCTCTTGCAGACATTTTTCTTCTCAATCAGCAATGCATTTTGCTATCTGCTTTTCCTAACTGCCCTCCAGGGTTTTAATAAGTGCATTTCTTTATTGTTCTTATCTCTGAAAGCTTTCTGATGTATCAGCCAAAACGCAGACGGATTGCACGGAACTGCCCAGCACCAAAACATTGCTTTGCTTCTCCTTGTTCATCTCCAACACATCTCATGGTCTGAAAGGGATCTCTGGGGGGTGGCAGGATTTGGGCTTGGTTTATTTTGAAAGGCAGCTGTGCTGCAAAATCCAGGCCCAAAATCCTGAAGGTGAATGCCCAGAGAGCACAAAACCGAGTGACAGTGGAAGAAGCCAAGCAAGGATAGCTGTGAGAACTTTTCTATTGACTCCCACTATGAAGAATCAACTTTTTCACCTTATCTGCTGTGAAATTAATCAGATTTTCACATTATGGTAGTACAAAGAGCTCCCACCTGTGTAATTTCCTGAGCTCACTGGATTTTCTTTTGTCTGGCACCTTCTGTGCTGCCCAGTGTCATTCCTGTTTTGTTCATAGGCTTTGACAGTGTGAGTACATTTTCTCTCCAGAGCAGACAGCCCCCAGCTGTAGCTTTCCACATTGTGAAGCTGACACCACACAAATCAAGATGTGCCTTAAACTTGTCCTTGAAGTGCTTCACTTCTCTCCTGACCCCTCAGCTATTCACTACAATTTTGTATCAGACAAAAAGAGGGGGATTTCTAGCACCTTCCCAGGGTGTACAACCCATAAATAAATCAAAATAGATGAATCTCCAGAAGAACCACTACAATAATATTTAATCATGCCCTCAGAATTCAGCTGTCAAAATCTTTTCCTGCAAGTATTCAGGTATATAAGAAGAGTAAACACAGAAATACCTGAGATCTTGATGCAGTAACCATATATTCTTCCAAACTTTGCAGCTGCACAGAGAAGCAGTAACTGAAGAGGACTTTGTTGAAAGTTATTTCTGTTTGAAGTTCATTGATTCTCATTCTGGATACTTTCATTTCACCAGGCAGTAGTTTTGGAGTAGTTTTCCTATTGATCATCATCTGACACAGCAGGCTGCTGAGGGAAAAGTTAAACTAACTACAACTAATGAGCAGTAAAATGCCTAGGCCAGGTCCTGCAGTGGGCAATGTCTAAATGCTGTGGTTAAACGTTTACAAATCAGATTCATTATCCAGACAGTAACCCATCAAATCGACAAAAAGAGAGGATTTCACCCAGTGTTAAAATGCATTCCTACTACATGAATTAATTCTGGAAAGAAAATAAATAATAAGAATTGTGCAAAGGAGCCTCATTTTTACTTGATACACTTCTTTCCACCCGTAGTAAATGCAATACCTTCCTTCTTTGGACAAAACTAGCAATGTGCTGTATTAAATTAACTATTTAAGAGCAACTGAAGGCACTGATGACTGTTTCCATGTACTTTCAATCTATGTGAAACTGTTTCTAAATTGAAGGTTGTCCCCCTATTTCTTCAGCATTTTATCTGTTTCTCAAATGTGGTTTGGATCTTACTATTTCCTTCCTTTCCAATGAAAATGTAATTAATTCCTGCAGGACTCAATTAAGATTTTGAGTGCCAATCATCTGCAGGAGTGAGACAAGGAGGGCTGCTGGTGATCAGCAGGGTCACTGAGACTGTTGCCTTTTTCCCAAACTGGAAATGAAGCTCCAGATAATTTGAGTAAGGAGGGAAGATAAAAGGGGATCTTTATTTGGGAGCCTCCAGCAGCAGTTATGGAAAGATGGCCACAAAAGCTCAACCCCCCCAGGGGTGAGTACACTCTATAGGTTTTAGGAAATCAGCATAATTGATAAAAGGCACCAATTAGGAGGACAAGTGGTGATGTAATTCCCCCCCCTCAGGTCAAAACCCTTCTCTGGAGCCCCCGTCCAGCACTGGCTGTGCTTTGTCCATGAGGATGGATCTCCAAGGGTTGTTCTGGCCCAGGATCCCAGCAAGAACCAAGATGGAATTGGAGCTTTGTACCCCCAGGCCTTGGGGCTCTGGAATTGGAGCTTTGTACCCCCAGGCCTTGGGGCTCTGGAATTTATTTTGTCTTTCTGCCAGGGGAAAGGCCATGGAAAAGCACTGGGAATACTGGTCACTAATACAACAGGCTACAGAGCTGCAAATATATGTGTGAGGAATAGAGAGAATAGATCTATAAATATGTATTATAATATATAATACATAGTTATGTATTAGAAATAGAAATATAGAAATATAGAAATATAGAAATATAGAAATATAGAAATATAGAAATATAGAAATATAGAAATATAGAAATATAGAAATATAAATAAAAAGAAAAAAACAGGTAAAACCTACAGGCCATCAAGACCACGAAACCCCAAGCCCTGCAGAGAGGAGGGACTGTCCCAGAAGTTGTGCCCATCCTTTACAACACATCCAGGGCAGATCTTTTGCTACCCAAAATACTTTATACATGACAGAAGGGTTCTTGTGGTGCCTGTGGGCTGCAGCAGAGCTCGGTGCTGCCCTGTGGGCTCAGGGAGGAAATTGCCCTGGGATGTCCAAGCTTGCCTGGAACTCTCTCAGCAGCAGCCTTGGCTTGGTTTGGCTTTTTCCCTTTCCACTCTCAGCCAAGCTGGGTGTGCAAGGCACAAATGTCCTGTGTGGGGGGCTGGTACCAGCCTGAGGGGTTTAAACCTCAGGAGAACACCACAACTTCCCTTTTTCAACAGCTCTGGAGCTTCCCCCCCTGCTTAGCCAGCTTCCTTTTTTGCTTTTACACAAGATGAGGTAATTTTAAAGATATTTAAACACTGGGAGGTTCCTGACATGAGGCCAGAGAGCACCACATTTGTTAATTTGCTTTTTCCTGTTGCATAGTAACAAAATTTACAGAAATCTGTCAAGATACAGAGCCAAGTAAATATGATTTTAAATATTAAAGACATTAATATTACACAGATGAACATTTTGAGACTTTCTAGCATCACAGAATTGGAAGAGACAATGACCATCTTCTGAGAACCAGCAAATTAGCAAAAAAAATTAGAGGTGTTCCTAAGAATTTTTTTTTCTCTAGATTTTAATGAAAACAATGGTATCAAAGAGAGCTTGGGCTTCTGAAGAGCTTGAGAAGAGTCAAATAAGGGGAATATAAGATGGAAAGACAAAAAATGGAACTTTTTGAAAGCCTGAATAGACAAGTCTAATGAAAGGAGATAAAATCTTACAGACCAGAGTAGAAATATTTGAGAACTAGATCCAAGATGAAATCCTCAGGCTACGTGGGCTCCCATATGATCTGGGTAAGAAGGAGCTGGTTAATTTTCTTGAAAATTGGATTGCAAAAGCTTAACAGCTTGCAGTTGAAGATGACCCACTTTGCGTTGAGAAGGCAGACAAAAACCCTTAAAACGATAAAAGAAGGGGGGAAAAGAGAAAAAGAAAGAAATCCTGAGTAGGAGGCAGGAGGATGCTTGGCCTCAGATCAGGGATATGAGAGCAGGATCCTCCTCAAGGCAGCCTGTAAGGACAGTCAAATTATCTGATAGACTTCACATTTCCTTCTATTTCACTTTTTTCCTCGTTCTTTCTGGCTCACAGCAGTGAGGATTCAAACAAGCCCTGCCCAAGAAGTGAGGAGACATTTCCCCCTCTGTCTCACAGGAAGGAAGGTTTCCCTTCTTGGGAAGTGCAGGAAATGCAATCCTGCTGCAGGAAATGCAATCCTGCTGCAGCAAATGCACACCTGCCACAGCATTTGCTGTGCTTTCAGAGACATCCAGAGCTCTACAGCTCTGGAAAATGCCCAGCAGAAGACACAGCCTGGCAGCCAATGGAATTAATGAGACTTCCTAACTGAGTTTTAAATCTCTTTTTGAAAAATACCTCATTGACTAAAGAATGTCCAGTGAGCTCCGGGTTTGGCTCTTCACCCCTGAATATCAAATGATATCAAATAACAAGCAACAAACAATCTTTTAGATTAGTTCTATGTTTAGAAGCTGGGAATGACCACAAGTGTCCTGATTGTCACCAGCTCTGAGCTGTTCAGCAGCTCTGCAGACAGGAGCTGGGATATCGAGTGACCCACGTGGAAACCAAAATGCACAAATCACTGAGACCTCATTTCATCACACGCTGCTCAGCAGCCAAGCTTTTGCTCCTTTTTTTCCTTCCAAACTCCACGATAATCCTCCCAAATCACACAAACCTCCCAAGCCTGCAACCTTCCAACAGCTTTTCCAAAGTTCTGCATTCAACTGGGATGATGCAAAGGAACCTTTGAGACTGTGGCATGTTGGATTAAAGTCCCATCAAAATCTCCTATTCTTACCTGGCTTTCTACTGCTATTAGGAGAGGCAGGAAGATAGAACTGTAACTTTTTATAGATAACTGTGGGAATTTCACACTTCAAGGGTTTTCCTCATATCAATTTTCCTATTCATTTCCACTTAGATAAATGAACACGGGATTATGCAACACCTCATAGTTGAACAGCTGCCTCCAAA
Source organism: Polioptila caerulea (assembly GCA_013397295.1). Classification (NCBI taxonomy): domain Eukaryota; kingdom Metazoa; phylum Chordata; class Aves; order Passeriformes; family Certhiidae; genus Polioptila; species Polioptila caerulea. The sequence goes on along the minus strand of VYXF01005530.1, from coordinate 224,494 downwards.
TTTTAATTAAAAACACTCCAAACATTATTAGTTTTCAAACTTTCCAAACCCTGTTTTTTCTGTAGTTCTACCTGTAGTTTGTTGATCTGCTCTAGGTGCCATTCTCAATTATTATTTGTTGATATTTTTTCTCCCACATTATTCCACGTCTTCAGAGATGGATTGACACTGTCAATTTAAATCACTATTTATCCCATTTATTCACTTTTAAGATGTATAATTGACCTGCAGTTGGAATAGTCAATGCCCAGATTACTTTGAAAGTCCTATATAAATATACAGTCTGATTTACCACACTGAGATTTTTATTTAAATCAAACATGTTGTTTCTCACTGTGAATGTAATGAAGGGAAAAAGAGAAGATAATTCAGCTTGAATACATAATTAGAGAGCTACTTCAATGAATTTTGAAAAGATTCTCAGACTTCTTTTGGGATTTTTTTTTTGTTTCTTTTTTAAATACTTTTAAAGATTTTTGAAATGGTTAGTTAGAGAACATTGGCCTGCACTGAAAAATATAAAGTGGAGCGCATAATTTAAGGAACACAGTGTTTGTGATAACTATTTGAATTTTTGTTTTTAGAATGTCAAACCAAGTGTGTTTTAAAGTAGTCTCTTGTGAGTGTACGTTATGAAAAAAAATCCTACTTCAGCAGGTAATTTTTCGGGTGATTTGCTTGCAGCAAAACAAAATGCTCAGCTAAAAGGATAATAGAAAACCCAATGTGTTATTTCCATTTTTTAAGGAATGAGTATTGTTATGGTTAGAAACGAGTGATTTCTTTGTTGGTGGCTGAAAAACAAGGCAGTGCCATATTTCTTCCTGCTCAGATAATGCTGCATCAGGAACCTCTGCAGCATCACTGAGTTGTGTGACTGTCAGTGTTAGAACCCCAATTCCTTCCTTTACCTTCCAGACTGATTTTCCCACTCCACTTCATGCAAGGGCCCCAACTCCATCCACAATGTGATACAGAGAAAGAATGAAATTACTCTTAAACTGTGTAAAGAATAAAATAACTTTTAAACTGTGTAAAGAATAAAATAACTTTTAAACTGTGTAAAACTTCTCAGATGCCTCAGTGCTTGCAGGTGCCACGTACCCCTGGGTATAAATTTTTAATCCAGTTCACCAAGATCTCCCCTCTCTTCACATCTACTTTTCATGTCATGATATCTTATTTTCTCAATGTTTGACAGAGTAACTTTCTGGATAAAGTTTGGGTCAGAACTACAGGATTACATATCTTTTTGTCTCCACCTCAATTTCTGCTCAGATCTATTTGTATTCTGCAGTACCAACACCTTCACAGTCCTTCCTGAACTCCTCTAGGAGAGCTGCTCTTCCTCCTAAACCCCCTGCATGAAATGTACTTTCAGTTCAGTCACTTAAGGCAAGTTCCTTCAGTTCAAATGAAGCCATCTCTGTCTCTTGGAGATGATTATTTTGTCCTTCCCACAGAAACACAAAGCAATTTTGGGCTGCACAGACCCAGAAGTGCTGGGATTGCAGCCCCAGGGGGACACTGAGCTGGGCTGGGAGGAGGGAGCAGAAAATCTGGGGCAGATGTTGGTTCCTGGTGCTTGGCCAACCATCCCTGGATGGAGCAGCAGGTTTGGGGCAGATGTTGGCTCTGCTGCTTTCCACCATCCCTGGATGGAGCTGGGCTGCTGAGGAGCAGCTGAGGCAGTTCCAGAGCAAAGCAGAAGCTGCTCTCCTTGTTCCTTTGATGTGTTTTGTGGCACAGAGACACCACTGGAGGCACTTCTGTGGCTCCCCTGTGCCACTGCCTCCTGCCCATCCCTTCACCTCAATATCAGCATCCCTCCTCCCTCACCCCAGGTTTGCTTCCAGCCAACCCTGGAGCTCCTCAGACACTCCTGAAGTGCACAGTGTGGGCACTAAAAAACCCCAAACAACAGTGCAGCACAAAAATCCAGCACAGAATGTAAAAAGCAACAAAAGCCCAAAGAAAAAGGCCTTGGGCTCTGAGCACCCAGCACAGCACAGCTGGGACCCTGCAGCTCTGGCACACAGCCCTGGGTCACTGCATTTCCTTTCTGGGATGCTGGAAGGACTTGGAGCTGTGTTGTTTGGACATAAAACACAGGCAGCAGTGAATACTTGTGAGCATCACCAAATACCCAAAAGGAAACTTTGGAAAAATGCAAAGGTTTTTGGTTTTTTTGTGTATTAATTTCTGTTTAAGCTCCAAGAATGATGTGACAAACATCAGCAAGCCAGAGCTGTGAGCTGTCCCACAGCACACAGGACAAACAGAACTGTGAAAACTGCAAGTACCACACTGTCAGAAAGGAGAAAAATTTGCAGAGAATTTAAAACATTCTTCGCTCATGAAAATAAAATCACATGACAGTTCCACAAGAAGAATCCAAAACCTTCTAAGCAGTGAAGCAATCAGCAAAATTTGAATCCAAATCAGCACAATGAGATCATTAACATCAGTTTATATCCTTCAAGTCTTACCTTGTCTTCCCAGATCCTGATCATGAAGCTCCATCAGTGCCCTTTCTACCTGGAAGGGGAGAGAAGGGAGAGCAATGCTCAGTGCACAAAAACTATTGCAGGTGATAAATAAGAGCTGTCAGCAGGAGTTTAATTTCAATTTAGCAGTTAAACATTTCAATTCTCTATCAGCAACACAACTAAAATTTCATTCTAATGGGAAAATTATTTTTCTAACTTTATAGCGTAGAAGAAAAATGTCTTAACTCATTCTGGTGTCATAAAACTTCTGCTGTTATAACAATTTTGGATTTCATGTATTTTCAAGACTTCAAAGTTGTTTTTTCTCAAACAGAAAGGGATGACTCCTGTGCCTTCCAACAAAGTATTTGAGATTTGACTTCAAATCAGCAAATGGTATTTGTTAGGGCAATGCAGAAAATGTCAAGACAAATATACCCAACAGAGTACTTTGTATCTTGTGCAGTTATTTGCAGGCAAAAGGAACCCACGTTCCTGGCATGACAAGAGGAACCAACTCCCAACAAATATCATTATTGGGCACAATTTTTATCTGCTTTGCAAACTGGAGGATCCACACCACATCACAGGGAGTCAATATATTAAGATACACAATCAGGCACAATGAAGAATTATCTTACTGAAAACATGGTTAAGCCAATCAGCACCATCAAAATGTAACCATTTCCAGATCTCTGGAAAGCTTTCTGCTTTGTCTACAAACCATTCCACTGCTGCCTCAACAACAAACACAAACTCCTGCAATTTCTATTCATGCTACTCAATTAAACCCCATTTGAAAACATCTATCTATCAATTCAGCAGATTATTCAAGCAAAAACATTAAAAAAAAGAAAGTGGGAGAAGAAGTGAGATCCCAAGTTCAGTAATTACAGATCCAGCTCACTTTATTTTGACCAATCAGCCCCTAATCGTTTAGCCTGGTAAGACGAAAGTCAATTAGTACTTCTCTAATAGACTAATCCTTCTGCTTTTAATTGTCATATCAATAATACTGGCATATCCCTAAAGAAAAGTCAATAGTTATTACATCAGCTAATTAAAATCTGACTCTGAAGGTAGCTCTCTGCAGGTTCTGCTCAGAAATTGCAAGTTCTGAGAACTGAAACCACTCTTCATGGGACACTCATTTCCTTCTGTGAATCCACCAAAAACCTGTGGCTCTTCTGGCTGTAAGAAGTGACTTTTTGATTGGCATAATGAGAGGAACAGTAAAACAGATGGGTCCCCTGTGAAGCTGCACAAGATTCCCACTGGATAATATAAAATGCTGACAGATAACAAAGGAATCCCACCCTTGTTATTCACTGCGGATTAAAATTTAAACATCGCCTGAGCGAGCCAAGGATTTAAACCAATTTCCTAGCATGGACTTATAAAATAACCTGAGATGGGAAATGATTGTTTGAGGGTACAGGCCTACTAATGACTGTAGGAAAAAAAAAATCCTTATTTTCCCTGATGAGAGCAGGAACAGTACGAGGATGTGTGACATTTTTCTGCTGTTGCTGAATTGGAGAAGCTGTTGCAGGAGCTCTTAGGGCAGCCTGGGGAGTCGTGTGCAGCAGCAGGATGTGTGATACCTGCTGAAGAGAGCACTCCAGGCAGACACAAAGGAAGATCAAATATTCCACGTGCCATGTCGGACTTTTTAGAGTGATGCTATTGAACAAGTTGTTTTGTGGATTAAAAAGAGCCCGAAATAGAGGATAGGATAGAGTTTGATATTTGAGCCACAGCCAAAATTGTTGCTATTTTTTTCTGTTTTACTAGCAGATTATTAAAAAAAAAAAATTAAAAATCTAGGATCTCTGAAATCCTAGGATTTATGGTTGCACTCAATCTTTATAGTAAAACTGAAAACCAAAAGAAACTAAGTGAAAACTTTGTTTCTAAAAGGAGGGGAGACAAACCAATCAGAGAAATAGTGTCTCTAAATGAATGTACAATAGAGAAAAAGTGGGAGTGGGGAAAGCAAAGCAGTCATTACCAGGAGGAACAATTTTGGAGATGGATGATCAGCAATGCTTTTGGAAACAAAGTAGTTTGTGGAGATTAAAGGAATATATATCTGAATTTACACACACACCACGGGTAAGTCTGGTAAGATGCTTTACCATAACAATAAATGGGAAGAGAAGCAACATTTGTGCTGTTGAGGAAAAAATAACTTCAACGTTGCTCCATGCAAAATCCACCCCTTTCCTTCCTGCACTGTACCACATTGTTTTCATGGTTAGAAGAGCTAAAAAGACAGCCTAAAAAAATTACATTATTGCAGCCCTGGAACAGATTGCTTAGGGAAGGTGTGAAGTTACTATCATTAGAGATCTTTTAGTATGAGTTTTGCCAGCATCTATTTGTGCTTTGATTCCATCTTGCATAAGGAGAGGGCCCAGAGAGCCTCCTGGGGTCCCTCCCTCTCTGCAGCTCCACTTTTCACTCCGTGCCACGGAATGCAGGAGAGAAGTCAGGGGAAGTGCAATGGGATTTTTATTCATAGCAAATAATACTTATGAAAATAGAATGCAGGAGGCCTATCTATCACCTCTGTGATTTGACTACTAAACCACAATACTTCAAAGCACATAATCTCTTCCCTCATGACCCAGTAATGCGTTCAGGAAAAACTGCAAGAGCCAGAGATTTATTCCACTTCCGAGCCGTGTAGTTTGTTGTACAAACCAACCAAAGCACAATATATATTAGAATTAAACCCTGTCCACCTCTTCAGAAACGACTCCAGGAAATTCATATCGGATCTCTCTGCCGCAGTTAGTTTTTTGTGACAGAACCATTACAGAGAAATGAAGTGTCACTGGTGGAAGGAATGTCAAGCTGCTTAGAATTGGCTAAACAGCATCTGATGTCCTCAAGGATTAGAGTGCATTCTGACCCTGCCCTGCCAATCTGTTTGGCTTCACCATCTGGGGTCAGAGCTGGGGTTTCTCCTGCAATGCCGAGTGACCCAGAAAAGCCCGCGGCGTCCGCGCGGCAAAAACCTGCAACAGATGGGTTTGGATGGGGCCTTTCACAGCGTTCAAAGCGGCTGCTGCCGTCCCTCAGTGGCCAGGAAAAGCAGATAAAGCCCCGCTAGGGTGGGGTTCAGGTGCACATGGCACTCGTTGTGACAAACCTCCCCTGGGAAACGCGCGCGGCATCCCGGGGAACGCTCGCGGAGTTTCTGGAATCACCACGAGGCTTGGACAGGGTTTTTCACTGATCGTGGCATTTCATGGAAATCATCATGGCTTGGTGGGCTAACAATGCTCCTGGGGAAAACGAAGAGGAGGTGGTAAAAATGAAAAACTCCTGCTCAAGCTTAAGAAGAGCAATCTGAGCAAAGAGCACACTGAAGTGGTCAGTGTGAGCAAAGAAAAGAACTTTGTTGTGATGTGGTTTAGGCAAGCAAACAGCAAGGTACACATGCCAAGTCATTCCAAGTCAATAAACTATTGTTTGTTTGGGTTTTTTTGGTTGTGGTTTTTTTGTTTTGTTTTTTTTTTTGCAAACTCTGCTATTACATTACAAAGTTATATCTCTGAACACAGGGGGAAAAAAAGTATGCTAAGCTGAGCAAAAGGGATACAAAGTTTTAAGTTTGCCAAATGAGTAGATGCAAAGAAACTGGAACAATGTAGGAGCAAAGAAGATCTCAATAGAGATGAATTAATGCATTCTTTAAACTTTCAAAACTTGTGGTTTCAATGGGAGTACCAATCTAAAAATAACCAGGGCTGCAGAACCATACATAAACAATGAACAGAAGCTGCTTTGAAAGCTGGAAGGTTTTATCGAGATTTTATTTCCCATTTTTCATAAGATGAATTGGTCTGTGCTCATGATTAACGTCTATAAACGTACAGTTTAAACCAAGAGAAACAACACAATCAAACATTCCACTCCTTCCAAACTAATGACAATGTTACTGCAACAAAACACCACTAAACTCCACATGGGAAACTCCCTTCTGGAATACACGTGTGCTTCAATCTCTAACATCAGCATGGGAGCTGTGGAAAACGGGAAAGCAGAGAAGAGGGATGGGAGGAGAGAAGCAAAGCAGGGAATTGGTGGCAGGTCAGGAGGTTCAACATCTCCAGCAGCTCTCTCCCTCTGCAGCACGCTGGAACATCCCAAATCGGCAGGAATGGCTCTGAAGGATGCAAAGGCGTGGGGGCTGCACATCCCAGAAGGTGATTTTGGGGTGTTTACAGCCCTGTCAGAGGGAGCAGTGTCAGGGCATGGAGGGGCTGTGCTCTGGTTTTACAGACAGTCGTGGGTGAGCTCGGGCAGGGAGCAGCCCCAGGGCATGGGGGCACTGCCTGTGCTGGGGCAATAATTGTGATTGTGAGGGCAGCTGCCCCACACACACCACAGTGCTCCAAACAACACCAGCCAGGGCTCCTCACCTGGGAAAAGCCACACCAGGTGAGTGAGGCACTTCAGCAGGGAAAGGAATTCTCAGCACCTATCACAGCCTTGCCTGTCATGTCTAAGAAATAATCGCCTGCTTCTCTTTGCCCTCACTCTTGTGTTTTCCCTGCCACTCCTATATCAAAAGTATAACAAAACTGCATTTATTTCCTGATTTCCAAAGTTGTTTTTCTGCATATTCACCGAGCCTCACCATCAAGCCATTATTTATCATCCATGAGTTTCCTTCTTCACCTTTTCTTGGGTTTTTTTTTTGCTTAAGGGAAAGGTTGACTAGAAAACAAGAATTCACTGCGGTGAGAAACAAAGAGCCAGATATCTTAGAAATGTTTTGCAAAAACATCTTACAGCCCACACAAAGAGACTGGAAATCCTGCAGATGAGGCTCTCACCTGGGATGTGGCAGACTCATGTTGGTATCAGTGCTGTCCCTGACAAACACACCAGGGATGGAAGAACACCCACACTGACCTGTTTAGCTCACTGTCTCCTGACTGACAAAGTCACATATTTGATGTCTTCACCTCTAAGACAAAAAGCTGCAGCTCAGGACCTTCTTAAATATTTCTGTATCCAGCAGGCTGTAAGACTGGAATGGTTTATTTTTCCTCCAAGAATTAGCACAGTTCTCTCTGAATCAGTGAAAACTCTTCACATCCAGAGCCTCCTGTGGCAAGGGGCTCCAAAGCTTTTACTAAAAAGACCACCCAGCTGAGTCCCTTCTCCAGCTCATTATTTCCAGTGGAGGGCTGAATACCTGCCCAGGCTATCTGAGCTACCCTTGGTGTGCCTGAAGACTGAATCTAAAAGCTCTGATTCTCTTTAGGAGGCATCCTACTTCTTGTAATTACTGACACTTTCCCTAGCATGAGATCTGGTCCAGTGATTAAAGCACTTGACAAGACCTGGAAGAACCTAATAACTGGCATTTTTCCAGCAGAAAATATATTTTGCTGAACAATTCACATCGAAGTGCTGGGACAGAGCAATGACCTTGTCTCATCTTGGAGGAAATTCCACCTTTAAAGCCCATCTCCCTTGGAAGCTACAAGGTGTGCCCAGTGATGGGAATGCAAAGACACACCACGGAGAGCAGAAGCTGCAGAATATTCCTGGACAGTCATTCCTTAATCCCCAGAACACTCTGACTAACCACTGCCCTGAACCAACACCCCTCTGGATATTGCCCACAGGCAAAGAAGGTATTCATGGGATCAGCAATCAATGCCCCAGGAAATGCAAAATCACCACCAGCTCCTGGGTTTGGTTCCTCTGAGCCCCAGGCTGGTCACACCACACCTTCACTGAGCAGTTGTGTGCTCTGAGAGAACAGCAATCCAACACAGTTCCCAGTTTGCTGCTTGGGGACAGGACCAAAGCAGGGATACCAAAGCCCTGCACAGGCTGGAATCAACAACTGAGAAAGGGAGCCCTGCAGCCTTTGGGGTCACTTGGGACAGAACAAATGAGCGAGGCACTCACAAATACTGTCACAAAACCTCTTTGGCTCCTTTTCCCTGTTTGCTCCAAATACAGGAGTGTTCAATATCTACCCCATCATTCATTTAACAACCATGAACAGGAAAATTTAAATTCAGGACTACTACATTACTACACTAAAATCCACAGTTTTTGTAAACCTAATTTCTTTTGTCCCATAACTCCAAAAAAAAACCACCAACAGCAAGCACAAATGGCATTTTTAAGCAGCAATACTCACTTGACAAACAAGTCAGCACCTATTACAAAGACAGGAGCTCAAACTGGTTGGAGCTTTGACAAAAATCCATCCAGACCTTTTCTTAAAAACAAGCACATCTAAAAAGATCAGAACAGCTTTTAAGCTCAAATGGCAGGTTTTTTGAAAATACGCAACAGAACAAATAATTTTTGGTATGGGTAGAATTAAAAATGACTGAGAGATATCAGAACAAAAAAAAAAGAGATTTGTAAACAACCATCTTCCTCTTGCAGGGTTTTCCCTTATTCCCAGGCTTGCTCTCAATCAAGCTGCTCTTTGGGGCTTCCAGAGCTGCAGGATTATCACATGCTCTGGTGTATCTCCAGGAGAAATGTTTCATGTGCTCCCTCAGCAGCCTCAGCCCCTGCACTGGAGGTTTCCTGCACTATTTTACTCCTGCACAACAGGAGTTTATTTCCTCTTGACTCTGTCCATGAGAAGGAACAACCTTGTGCCCCGTGGCTTCATCCCACCCTGCATCAGGGCAAGGGGATCCTGCTCTGCCCAGCCACAGCCTGCTCAAAAATGCTGCAGAGGAACAAAACAGGCTCTGGCTGTATAATTGCACCATTCATCTCTCCCAACTGTAATTCTGCTGGCAAGTTTCTACAGCATAATAATACCACAGGATTGCAGGATTTGGTTCTAAAACCAACTGTTCTAGAAACTGGTGCCTTAGTCAGGAGACAATCTCAGATCAGTTGAACAGGAGGGCAGAGAGACTGGGTGCCAAAAGGCAGAACCTCCAAAAAAATTGAGTAAAAACTCTACTGTGTAAATAATCGATATTTTATGATCAGTGGGGTGTAAGAGATGAGACAGGAGGCTGTCACCAGGCTGGGTGACACAAGGGGCTTCCTCTTTGAGGCACCCTGTCCTTGTAACCAGAGCAGGACTTTGGGCTTACCCCAAATTGCCTTCTTTTGCCCTTTTACTCACAGCAGAGCTAGCAAGCAAGCCACCTCCACTTGTAGGCACCACAAAGCATTTAACACAGACAGAAATTCACTTAGAATCAATCACCATACTGTCCATGGGAAAAATCAAATATTTTTTCAAATAGTAAATTTTTTCCTCAGCATTCTGATGATTTAGCTTATTTTGTTTTCAGCCAATGATTAGCTAAGATTTTTTTTCTTTAAATTCTTCTTCCATCCATCCCAGCTTCAATAAAATTGAAATTTGTGAGTATATTTTCCAGAAATATCTAGTGGAAACTATTAAAAGAGGGGCAGATAATATTAGATTTCACTGGCAGGCTACCAGGAAGAAAAGGAATTCCAGCCAGAATGTTGTTATCTCAACTACTGTGAACAGAACCGGTCTCAAGTCAAATGACCTTCACAGATGTCCCCCTCCTCACTCTGAAACTCTCCATTATTCTGTGTAACAACATCTGCTGGTGGAGACCTGGCCTGGACCCTTGAGCCCAGGCTGACAGAGAAAAGCTCCTCACGTCACCTCCGAAGCACACTCAGAGCTGGGAATGCTGTCAAGCCCTCCTGTCAGATCTCATCCTCTCAGAAATTCCAGAGTTTTCGGGCTGGAGCTCCTCTCTGGGAGGAGATGCTCTGTGCTGGAGACCCTCCTGCCTTCCCCTCCTCTGTGCAAACATTTCCCCGTGCTTGCTTTTCAAGTGGCATCTCAGAGTGGAGGAGATATTCCCTCGAGTGCATTTCCTTTCTTTACCATCACTCTCTTCTATACAAACAACAGATTGCTTTGCTGCTGCCCTTTAAATTTAGAGAATGAGGATCCCACACTGCAGATGCCTGGTGAGGGGGGAGGGCTGCTCTCCCACAAACTCTCTGGGAAGTCAAACAACCCCAGCCGGGCTCACTGGCCCTCTCCAGAGGATGCAGACCTTGAATTCTCCTCCTCTGAGGATGGTTCTCAGTCTGATTTATGGAGCTGATGGAATGCATGAGCTGGTTCCTCATTTTCCCTGTACTATTTTTAATCCCAAAGCAGTGATAACTTTGGANATGGAATGCATGAGCTGGTTCCTCATTTTTCCCTGTACTACTTTTAATCCCAAAGCAGTGATAACTTTGGATAATTGTCTAGAAGGACTGAGGATTACTGGAGTTGAGCCTCCTGTAGAATTGCTCCTTTGGAAAGGTGGTTTGGGGTTTTTTTTTTGTATGCTGGTTTTGCATAAACAGTTAATCCCATAAAACAACAGTGCAATACTGAAAGAGTCGATTGTTGCCAGAAGTTCCAACTATTTCACTGCCAATCTATTTCTGTGAGGGTTCCTCAAAAGCACCGAGCAGGCTGCCAAAAGGAGCTGCAAATCTGACAGGAAGGAGACCCTCCAGGAAGACTTTCAAGGCCCCAAAAGGAGGGAATAAACAGTTCCATTTGGCAATTATTTTCCTCTGGTTCTAAAACTGGTATCTTCTTGCTTTGCAGAGAATTTTTCATGATGCCTTTCTTCTCTAGAAGTCAATGGCTTAGTCAATTTTCAATTTCAACGGCCTTTACAGCCATTGACTTTTTTAAAAAAACAAAAGCTTATTTAAACCTCTAGCTATGATTCCTCCAGCTACTAAAGCTGTGGTCAGCAGCCTCCACCACAAAAACAGCATTTCTGCCTCCTTCCCCTCTAACCACTGGCCATCACAAGCCTGCCAACCCTGATCTTTCTCCTGCCTCTCTGTTCTCAGAGAAACGTTGGGTCAGGAAGTTAAAAAAGATAAGAATTTTCTTTTTTATCCTCGGTCGTTGCTTTCCTCTGGGATTTAAGGGACATTAGCTACGAGCTGCACTTTCACTGCAGAGAAAGGGAGAAGGCAAACATCAGAGCTGGATAAAGTGGTGGAATAAAAGCCAGTAAAGTGCTTTGATGACAAGGGTTATGCAAGCGTGAAGGAACACTCTTACACTTCTCATCAGTGGGGAGGAAGGGACCTTGAAGCACAATTTAATGGCCAAAAAACAGCCAGGAACTGACCAAAAGTCTGGGGTGGGGTATGAGGTGCACCAGGGACAGAACACACAATGGCACCATCAATCACCTGGCATTATTCTGGAGTGAATAAAGGATCTGGGTAAACACCAGGCCTCTAAAAACACATAATTCTTGTTGTTTTATTCTCTTTTATCCTCTAATTCTCACGCCCAAACCTCAGCCAAAGCTGGCTGCACACCCCAGAACCCTTCTCTCCAGGGGAGGTGGGCTCTGCTGGGCAATTTGGAGATTCATAAGCAAGACCAGATGTAGTCCTGGAAATCAGACAATACCTGCCAGAGCAGAAGAGCCAAGACAAAACCAAAAGAATACTGTAAGCATCAAAATAAATATCAAAAATTGATACTAAAGTATTTTTTAAAATCTCTTAAAATTAACAAATTTGTCCTGCTGTACTGCTCCAAAGAGAAATGGAGAACACACCAAATAATGTAAAATAAAATTGGATATCTTCCTATCTATATTTTTTTTTTAAACACTGGCTAAGAAAGCCCTGTTTCTTGTTAAAACCAAGAAGATTCAGGTCTGTTTTATCCAGGGTGTGACACCAGGCCAGGGCTCTCCATGTCCATGCCCTGTGGGACAGCCTGTGCCCTGCTCCTGTGTCACACACTGTCACCAACTGCTCGAGAAATCCTTTCCCTGCTTAATGACAACGGGAAACAGGAGATGGGAAACCTCACAAGGAGACCATTAAATCAACCACCATTTGCTCACTTAGCAACACTTGGGCAATTAAAAGTTTGGAATACACCTACGTGCACATAAATGAAAATAATGGGAGGAAAAGGACTTCTAAATCACCCATAAATTTCAGCCTCTCCTCCTGTTTTCCACAACCTGATTTATAGATCCAATATTTAAATTTTAAGCGACTTTCCACAAAAAGGAAAAAGAAGATGGAAAAGAAAGGCAAAAAAAAAAAAAAGGCAAGGCAACCAAGCAGAGGCTGTTAAAGCAATTTTGGTTTCCCAGATCTTTTGTTCCCTTAACTTTATGGTTGCAGTAGATTTTTCTGTCATACAGAAGCCATGTTTCTAGAAATAATGGACTTTCTCAAGAAAAATTGCCTTTATTCTTAAAATTCCATAAAAATCAAATGCAAATCATATCAAGTTCTCTTCCAAATTATGCCTTGAAATAATTTTGATGTATTTTAATAAATTTTTAAGTAATGTTTACTTCTGGAATGTAGCAATGGCTCATGACATTTCTTTGATCTATACAGAATTTTATCTATTTTTATTGTACTATAGAATGCACCTGGTTCATATATTGACATCTTTTGATGTACTGAAGTCTTCATATAATTTTTGTTGCACATCGTATTTTTTAAAAAATTGGCAAAAAAAACCCCATATGGAGAATATTTATGTACTGCACGCAGCAGATCACAAGTAAATTCAGTCAGGTTTTCATGAATAATAGAGAACAGAATTCTGCTTGAAAACAACTGCATGCACCTGAAAGCTGCAGCCCTCGGAGCAGAAAGCTGGGCTGTCCCAGCAGGGACAGGCTGTGTGCAAATCCTCACGTGGGTGTGCTCATTCCACATCCAATTCCAGCACCATTCCAGCCCAAACCAGCCCATGGCATCCAGAACCATGGGCTGGGCTGGAAAGGAGCTTAAAGATCATCCAGAGCCACCCCAGCCAGGGCAGGGACCCCTCCCACTGTCCCAGGCTGCTCCAGCCCCAGTGTCCAGCCTGGCCTGGGACATTCGAGGGATCCAGGGCTGCCCACCCTCCCAGGGAACGATTCCTGCCCAAATCCCACCCAGCCCTGCCCTCTGGCAGCCCCAAGCCACAAAGTTTTGCATGCAAACAAGGTACAACACACTCTGCTCCCTCTCTCTTGGTCCAGTGGTGTTTCCATTTCTCCCCTCAAAGGAAGGGACCTCAACTGACCACAAGGCGTGGGGTTTTTGGTTTTAAATTTCAATTATTTTACTGAAATTTCCCCTGGCTGCTGAAAAAGAGTTTCCTGCCATTTTAGGCATTTTATATCACCAGACAGGGTTTTAAGCAGTTTTAACTCCTCTCACGCCAGGCCACCAGTGGCTCTCAGCAATGAGGGTGCAGCAGCTCTCACACCAGCACTCCCCTGGCTGGAATTCCCTGCACAGAGCTGCTCCAGGAGTGGCACTGTGCAATGCTACCCCTTCATTAGAGCACAGCTTCCTGTCACTTCAAACCCATTTCACATGCAGATCCAGCACGTCTAAATGAGATCATTTATTGCTGCCATTATTTCGACGTGAAAAGGAATGTCAAAGTCAGAAACTATGACTGAAAACTGACACGGCTCTAAGGCTGGAAATCCTACCCTGTATTTTCAGCATTGTAACTGCACAAATACAGTACTTAATTCACTTTCTTTTTTTTTTTTTTTTTGGCAGGAGAAGGGAAAGAGAGGTAGTGATTTATGAAGATATAAAATAATATGGAAAAGAAGAAGAAGAATCACGTTTTGCATGAATTTTGCATAAGATCACTTTAAAATATTTACAAGCTCACAATTTTCAGTAGTTTTCTCAGTCTCACCACTTCTGTCTTTCAAATACTTTGTTTCAGATTAGTTGGAATTATCAATTCATTTACAGTGCTTTTCCTGCAGCGTGTGGAAATGGATAAATAGGGAAGAGCAGAAGGAAAAAGGCAGTCAACAAGACTTTTTTTAAAAAACAAAAGTCCTATTTCCTCAACATATTTCTTCAGAAGTTAAGGAAGTGAATTCCTCCGGAGGAGCTAAAGGCAGCAGAAACTGTGTAATAACCCAGAGTGATACAATCTAAATGCGTGCAAAGTTTGGACATTGCAATTAAAATCTCATGAGGGTTTTTTGGGGTTTTTGACACTCACCCACACCCACGTATCTCTGCCATTCCTTTTTCTGGAAGGGAGAGGCACAGTGCAGGTGGAGAGCCCTCCAGACAGCTCAAGCAGCCCTGTCACTGCATTCGGAGGGAAATACCTGGAAGCTGAATATGGAATGTGGCAGGAATGTGCCAGCCTGCCAGGCAAAGGGAAACACCAATACCTGCAATATCAACAGCTGGACTTCACTTTAAGCTCTAGCACCAAATTCTCTAACACAGACTGCCAGGTGAGTTGGAACACGTGAATTATTTCATGTTGTTATTATCCCATAATTATTCAGCCATCAACTGAGCGAAATGTGGCTTCATGCACGTCAAAAGCCGACAGAAATGAACAGGAATTGTTTCACTGGGGCAGTGGGCACAGCAAACCCTCTGACTCTATCCAGACAAACCCACAACTAAGCTTTCAGACCAAGATCATTTTTGTGGCACTGGACATTGCACTGGTTCTGACTCCTTCAGCAGCCAACCAACAGCTCAGAACGAAGATTAAATGTGTAAGGCAGCACTATATACACGGACCGAAGCTGAAAACCATAAGCACTTAAATAACAGCGGCTCCTCAGCTTTTGTTCTTTAGCTCAGCGTTGCCAGCGCTCGGCTGGAGCCCATTTTTACTTTTGCATGTGTCACATTTCAGGCGGGTGATGATTTCAGCTGCTGCCTCCATCCTCCTGCTCTGCTCACAGACCCGTGCCCCAAGCACGGCCGGGGTGAGCTGTTAATGAGATTATAACACCACGAGTGACCCCCTCCCCGTGCCCTGCTGTCCCAGGGCTTAACAGAGCAAAGATTTATAGAGACACCACAGAAACACCTCCGACTATTCACCAGAGGCTGTCTCTAGCTGTCGTCAGAAGGGCATTTTAAATATTTTTGCCTCCTTTTCTCAGGAAAGACAGCTGCCACAATGGCACTGTGAAGTGCAAATTGGCAGTTTAGGCACCCAGCCTCTGCTGGATGTCAGTCATACCTGGCAACTTTGGAGCTGATTGACCAATTGCAACCCAAAAAACGCACTGTGACAAAACACAGCAGCTTCACATCACTGAATTCCTGGCTGGGTGGGTGCAGGGGACAGGGAATTAGCAGAGTGATAGAGATATAATATCAAAATTAGTGCATCTTCCTACAGCAAAGGCTTCTGTGTCAGCTCCGTAGCCCTCTCCTCAACAAATAATTAACCAGAATTAATTGTGGTGCTTGTTATCTATTTCTCAGCTAGGACATGGGAAGGGTTTGAAAAGGCTGTGGAAGAAGGGGCAATTGGAGGTGGGAGGAAATGGATGAGCTTGTTAACACTTCAGGAGAGCTCTGAAAATAGGGAACGTGGTGCTGAAGTGGAGGAGACTAACAGAAAAACCGCAGGAAGCCCAAGTCCATTAGGCACAAATCAATTTTGTAATCATCTGCCCGCCAAGCACTCCAAGAAGTTTGAGAACAAGAAGAAACCATGCTAAAACCAGTATTTTCCAAACTGAGCTGTGGGATGGAGTGTGCTGAGGAAAGGTGCCATCACTGTTTCAGAACCCCATCCCCTGTCACTCAACACCGTGCCCTGCCAGCCCTTGGGACAGTGAGAGTGACCCGGCTCAATGGGCAGCAGAACAAATTCTGCCCTCGGGAATTATTGTAATGAAGAGAGGAAATGTGCAGGGCTTTTGAAATACAAAACTATTTATACAAATGATTTTATACAGAAGAGTGTTGTGCAAAGAGGGAGAGTGTGGGAACGGGGGCAGAGACAGGACCCAGGGATCAGACCCTGGGATTCCAGAGGCTGAAAAGCCAATCCACGTACAAGACTGGATTCTGGAGCATTCCTTCTTCCCCCAGCCCTTGTTTCTTGTCCATCAGTTTGTGTTCCACTGAGGGAGGAAATGACAACGACAATGAAAATGTATTTGGGGAGACACAGCCAGAACACCTGTACTAAATGGATTAACACCTTGCTGCTCGAGGGGCTGAGTTATTTCAGAGATTCCTCCCAAAAGAGCTGGGCTCTGCCTGGGCCCACTGGGGGTGTCCCTCCCAGCCCTGTGGAAGCACAGGGTGATGCTGAGATTTGGAAGGGAGCTGCCTGTGGCAGGTGCAGTCCCAGGAGAGCACTGGTGTGACAAATGCTGCTGGGATGGTCACACCAAATACAGTACTTAATTCACTTTCTTTTCCCTGGCAAAGCTGCTGCTGGGAGAAGAACCAGTGGCCAGTGACCAGGCAGGTGAGTGGTGGCCCTGTGCTTGCCCCCAGCTCCCAGCAGCTGTTCCAGCCCATGAAGGAAACAACACAGCCCACCCAGCGCTGCTTCCCACCAAAAAACCCCAAATCCAGGAAATGGAAAGGTAAGAATTGACCTCCCACCCTGTGCTTGGTTCTCCTCCTGAATCTCCATGTGTGGGAGCTCCTTCCCGAGCCTCCCTCCCTCCCTGGTCTCTGAAATGCTGATATTCCACAAGTGGCACTGGAGCAGTGACACTCCCTGCCGTGGCTTCATTTCCATCCTGGAGTGAGCTGGGGTACCAGGAGCTCTGGGGGAAAATTCCCTTGGCAGGAATTCAGGTCAAGAGCAGCTCTCGAGTACTTGTGTGTGAAATATTTACACGTGGACGAGGCACGTATTTTGACACAAAGAGCTCCAGACACAGGCAAATATCTATGATCTGCCATCCTAAGTGGAGGAATAATAATTCCATTTCCTTTTGCGCCGTAGTTTGTTTGACAGCCCCAGTCTAGAATCCACCATGCTGACACTGAGCCAAACTGTCACTGACATTTCCATGTCTGAGAAAGCCTGAATCTCACAGGTAAACTGTGAAAGCTGAGAAGCAGGCAGTGAAAGTGTGAGCCTCAGAGCTACTGCAGCAGACAAACTCTGAAAAGTCACTTTGTATGACCTCTGCTTTCTTGTAACTGGGGGCAGCTTAAAGCTGGAGATATGGGAAGGCATGAAAATCCACAGAACTTTTTGCAGACAGAAGAAACATATGCTCTATAAAGTAAAAAAAAAATAAAAAATTACTCATATGTGATAGACTAGATGAGCCAGACATCATTTAAAGTGAAATATTCCCTTTAAATCTCGATAAAGAATGCAAGAAATACACTTATGTGTTCATTTTTTATACGCTGTTGAGCAGGCAAAAAGGAACAAATCGCAATTTTGAATTTGCTCAGCTGATTTTTCTTTTGTACTGGAAGGAAAGGAGAAGGTGTGGGGGCTTTCTTAGGGTCAGAGGAAGAACTGAGACCTACTGACCTCTATAATAACAACTTATTGATTGAAGTGAGGTGTTTATACCCCGGCAGCACATTTAATGCAGTTAACGTTTACAGATCTCACAGCCTCTGTTTCTCAAAAGAGAAAGAAATAAAGGTTAATGTACACACCAGAAAAAAATTCAGCACCTCAAAGGAGGTAACAAATGTGGCTCAAGAACTCCACAAGTCTGGGAGACAAATCCATGGCCCTCAGAGCTGAGTGCAGCTGAAGTTCCTCGCACAAAGCAGAAGCACAAAAGAACTTTTTATCTGTAGCCACTCGTTATCACCTCATTTATACAAAATCTTCCAGACGCAGCTCCCACTAAAAAGAGGGCTAAAGATATTTGCTGGAAGCATTAAGGGCTGGTGCTTCCAGAGATGTTATTTTGTCAAGTCAATTAATCTGCTAAGAAAACAACATTTTCAGAAAAAAACCCAGCGAATCAGTGACTGAAATGTTTATTTTTAAGCATCC
Organism: Polioptila caerulea; assembly: GCA_013397295.1. Taxonomy (NCBI): domain Eukaryota; kingdom Metazoa; phylum Chordata; class Aves; order Passeriformes; family Certhiidae; genus Polioptila; species Polioptila caerulea. The sequence goes on along the minus strand of VYXF01005530.1, from coordinate 206,215 downwards.
ATTTGTGCATTGTCTAAAAGCGGGAAATGTGCCCAAAGGCATCAGTTAGCGTTTCATAAAAAACCCTGACATTTTCAGTGGTTCAGGACCTTTCTCCTACGAACAGACAGACTATGCTCACAGAATAAGGAAAAGGTTTATTATTCTCCTATTAAATATCGAGAAAATAGGCGTAAACTATCAAAACAAAGTCTTACAACAAAAAAGAATTAGAAGGAGATTTCTACCTTGAATTTTTGATCTCATGTTGTTAAAATATGATGATTTTTTCCTAAAAGAGTTGAATAAAATCCTGACAGAGACATACCTGGTTTAAACAAACACCAGTCCCTGAAATCCTGTTAATTCATGGTCTCTTTGACTGAGGAATGAGAGATAACAAGTGCAAATGAAGACACACGACATTTCATCCGGACACAAGAAAATGCCTTTTTTTCTCTCTTATGCCTTCCCAGACTGAAATTCATTTAAAACCAAAGCACCATCCCCATCCCAAGCTGCACTCAGTTCTTCCAAGAATTTAATATTCTTCAATAACATATGCTTCTCACTCTTCTGAAATGCACTCTGGAGGTCTAAGTTTTATCCCAAATCTGCAGGAAAATTTAGGGACGATTTTTGTACTCGCATTTTGCAAGGCACATAATTGGCACTTGCATAATCTGGTCCAAATAATCTGCTACTTCCTACTAGAGATTTTTTATGCAGTGTTTGTACCCAGTTGGCTTTTCATAGTACCATCACCCAACCCTGAATTTTAAAGGCAGTTTATTCATGTAAGCAGTCTTAAAATACACATTTTCCAGGGGAGAGCTGTCAGGCATGGAGGAGCTGGGTAACAAGCTAAATCAGCAGTACAAATAGGAGCAGGAGAACTACCTGCTCCAACAGTTTGAATAATTGTGTGATGGATGGGGAATAGAAGAGGCTCTTTTTTCCTTAAGAAGCCACGGAAGGCATGAGAAAGAGTGAAAACTGAAATTCTCCCCTGATCAGCAGAAGCAGCACAATTTCAGATGCCCATTCTGCTGTTCCTCTGTCCTTCAGCATAACCCAGAGACCATCTGTAAAGCAGAGCAGAAAAATGTACAGGAGAGGTCCAGGCTCATTAAATTCCTGGCCAGAATGGGCAGAAATACCTGTGTGTGAGTACTGCAGGAAGGACCTGAACTGTGACCTCCCAGGAACACTTCAGCAATTCCCAGAGGTAGAATTTACAATATGACCCAACCTGTTATTTCAGCAGCAGCAAAGAACCTTCACTTGAAAACAAATACACATATTTTTCAGCTCACAGGAGAGACAGTTCAACACGCTTATGCTCAAATATATAAAATAAAAATACACAGTCGTGACAAAAATACATGAATGTGATTGCAAGATCGGCCTAAGTGACTAAAATCAGTGATTAATTTAAATTAACTTCAAGGAGTGAAGGTCGCAACAAAGGTTGGCAAAAGTTTGTGAGCGTTTCCCAGAGCTGAGCATTGTGTGAAGAGCCTGCTAGGCTGCCAAGATGGAGAGCCAATTTGGATTATTAGGGGTTGATAAAGAGTGACATTTTGTGTTCAGGAAGCATCTGACAGGAGCTGCCATGCACCTTGTCACACTGCAGAGACTACAACTGCTGATAATGCTGAAAAAACGCTATTGAAACTGTTCCCAGACACACACATTTAAAAAAATACCCTCAGTAATGTCTTGGAATCAACAGAAGAACCATGTATTAATGGACTCAAATTTTCCAGATTTGTATATTTTATTCGCTGAAGAAAAAGGTAAAATAGAAACTGCTCACCTACTATGCCCTTTTCCACTTTTCTTGGGAATATTATACTAATTTCTTTTCTGGCTGTCCTGGAAACAAGCTTTGTGTCTTGAAATGACATTTGGCACTGGACAGAAATGCACACACTGAATAAACACAATTATACAAGTGATATTTGCAACTATTTCAGTTCATAGCTGGCTGGACACAAATGGCTGCTGCAATGCTCTCCAGTGTGGCCCCACACAGGAACCACACACACCCTCTCAGAAAGCACAGTTTGCATGCCAGCCTCTTAATTTCCTTATAGCTCAGCACAGGAGAGGATTTCCCACAGTAAAACACAAATACCTGATCCCAAGGAATCTGTGAACCCAGCCCAAGGACTGGAAAGCAGCAGGGTGGTTCTGAGCCTCAGGGCAGGGTATTCACCTGGCAGCTCTGTGGGTTTATTTTACCACATGGATCAGCCCGAGAACACAAAAGGGTGACTGAAATGATAATTTAGAAGTTGTGATCCACCTTTCCATTGGGGAGCCTCCAGGCAGACCAGGGCTGTGTCAGCAGAGACTCAAACCCTGCAGTTTACCTGACCTGCCACAGCACAGGCAGACCCAAGGAAGACTCAAGTCTGCTGCAGGCAAGCAACAACCTCTGTACACGATGCACCTTGGCCAAGCTCAGCTGAAATCAGGTTTATTCTGGTTTACAAAGCATTTACCTGATTAGGAGCACACTGGATTCTCTCCCCTTTGTGACAAATTTATGAATTTCCATCAGAACCAAGCAAACTTCTGAACTAAGATGCAATCTTATTGCTGCCTTTCAAGCTCTTATTGGCATTCTGGATTTATTCCTACACAAAATCTTTCTTTACTTTTAATATATGGTTTGGTATAAGCTGCTATGAGAGGCTTTTAGAGAATCCAATGAATCTTTGGCTGCAGCCTATGCAACTGCCATCAGCTCATATTAAAACGTGATTGTTATAAGGGCAAAAGGAATTAATATGGTAAAGTTCTGTGTACCACGTTAAGTTAAAGAATATTTGGCAGATGTGTATTTATAGCAGAATTACACAGACATATAAATTCCTTGCACAATGAAATGGTTGCACAATAAAATGTCTGCACGTTCGGTACACTGCTGTTCTATTCCATTTATGTAATGATTTGTAGTTTCTAAAAGTTGTTAGGCATTCTAAAAGCCAAGGGGATTACAATCTATCTTAAAATTTACTGCGTTCAGTAAAGTAGCAGAGCACTCAGGCTTTGAAGTCATGGACTGCAAAGGCTGTTTATTCCACACATAAAGGGTTCCAGGATATTGTAGGGACGGAGATAGAAGAGCTGCAGTAGAACAGACTGCTAAACAGCCCAAATATTAATTCATTAGCTCCCAAAGTTGTGTTCAGAGAGCATACAGAATGAAATAAAATGAGGGATTGGGGAAAAGAAAGAGCGAGTGAAGAGAGTAGAAGAATGTGGCTAAACTGCAGAACAGCCCACTGCCATTGTGAGGCTGGGAGTTAGGAATGGAAGATGAACGTGAACAAATGGATTTATAAAGTAGATTTTAAAATACATATCATTAAAGCTATTTCATTTTCCTACACTTACACATGCAAAAAGAGGGTAAAGGCAAGAAGAGTTTTAAGGAGGAAATACTGGAACAAGAAAGGGAAGAGAAAAAGCAGCTTTGTAGAAGATTATTTCCCCTCCACTAAGCTGCCTAACCACCATGGATTTCCTCCCAAGTTTAATGGTGATCATAGAAGCCATATTCTTGCTTCTACCTATTGCTTCCTCCATGGATTCCTTGAATGATGAAGGGAAGAGAACAAATGTATTCACACTGGTGGACATACCCCAGATAGCCAGGAATAAATGTCCAGAATCCAAATACCCATTTCTGAACTAACTGTGATGAGATTTCTGCCACAGCAGAGCTACATTTCTGCACTGAGGTTTGTGTGTGTGACTGTGAGCTTTGCTTTAGCACCTCCACACCTGCAGGGCTTCTCTGCCTGGGCTTGCTTTGGTTCTGCACAGGCTGCATGAAAGGTTTGGATGTCACCTGCAAGGTAACCCCTCAGAACAGCCACCCTGCTGTCCTTTTGCTTATGGAAAGCTTGGAGTAATGTGCATTACAGGTGGATTTGTTTCAAATAGTTTGTTCTGGCCTGAGAACTCCCATGGCAAATGACCTTACACATGGCACCCTTCCTATCCACGTGTCCTGGATCTTCAGGGGCAAGGAGAGAGTTAAGGAGGAAGCAGAGGTGCCTCCAGCCTCAGCCTGACTCCAATTTTAAAGAAACCTGAGAGCTGAAGTTTTCAGCAAGCAGCTCTCATTTCTTAGAGCCCAAAATAATAAAAAAAAAAATTACCCAAAAAACCAGAAATCAAGAGCTAGAGTGCAAGAACCTAAAACTCAAGTGATTTATTTTAGCCAGAAGAACAATTTTTCTTTCTGAAAATTAATGATGATTAGTTCTAAATGAAGCATAGTCTTCACAGGGTGATTTTCCATGCCCAGCAGCTATGAACACTAACGAGACATCCCATTGACATTAAGAATGCTGCTGGCTTCTGTAATTTGGGCATCTGTGTGTCAGGAACTGAACTCACAGGCCAAATCCTACTCTGCATCTCACTGAGAACTCCAGAAGAAATCTCAGTGCAGACAAATGTCTGGTTGGAATCCATGATCTGGCTGGTAAACATCCCCAGACCTCTCCAAATCCAAATAATAACATTTTAGTGCTTTGCAATGCCAACCCCTGAATCCTTTAATAAAAAGCTACTTCCCAACATGAATTGTGTACTGGAGATGTACTTGCAGAGTAATGACATGATCCATAATATATTGTGTAGCTGAACCAACCCCCCTGCACATTCCAAGGCAGCAGCTGCATAACCAAGACCCTCAGTAAACCCCTGCCTCTGGTGATGGTGCTGGGTTTTGTTTTTTTTTTTAAAGAGCTCCTCTCCCTGTCAGTAATTCCTAGGCAGATGGTTCCTTCTGGGCCAGAAGAAGCTTGTACAGCAGGTGTTGCTGCTGTGCATGCAGGAAAGAAAATGCAGGAGCTGAAGAAACTTTCAAGTTGCAGGTACCAGGAGGATCTGGGATTTGGATCTGGGATTTGTGCATGATGTTCACTGAGTTTCCTGTACTGCTCATGGCAGCTACAGGAGATTTTTTTTCTCTGTCTTGAATTTCAAGATTCACCATATCAAGTCAAAAAAATTTTTCTTTCTCTTGCAGGAAACTGGGCCAAGTTACAGCATCAAGGAACAGTCTGTTCTCCGAATCCTCTGTATGGCACAGCACCAGCTGTAAGGGGACAGGAATTCTCTTTCCTGTTAGAGAGAGTGTTTCTTTTTTTTTGCAGCAACAGAAGACCAACTCCCAACACTAAAAAGAAACCTACTTCAAGCAGGAGACTGAAAGAGAAGTGCCATCAAAAGCCAGTTTGATGGGAGAGGCTTCTGGCTCCTCACTAATACACAGCTACTCTCCAGTCAAAAGCAACACAGATGCTCAGAGCAGTTGCCTTCGTGGAAATTTCTCTGAAAGAAATAATTATTTTCCAGCACAGTGTTCCTTCTAAGAAGCACACAGAAGCCGTGAAAAAATGTTTGTATGGATGAAACATGGCAAGTTTTCAACAAGAAAAGCCAGTCTGCACAGAACAATGCCATGTGCAGAGACCAGGACTGAGATTCCTGTGGGTATCCTGCCTAAATTCCGAGCTCAGTGGCCATTTACACACCTTCTAGAAGGAGCAAGCATCAATGAATTGTGCCAGGAATATTGACACATAATTGATAAGTCAGATCTCTTCATCAAGGATATTGAAATTGCCACAAAAATCCAAGCAGAATCTATCATCTACCTCTTTCAAAATGCTATAAAGTTATTATTGTGGTGTCTTAGGGTGAAGGAATTTAATAAAGACCCAGAAGTTCAAGAACTGCCTGTAACTGTGTGACTGCATCTAGAGATCCAAATAATTAAGTATTTTTCTAACAAGCTCTCTGGATGTTCTGCAGAGAAAAAGTTGTGTGAAAGCTGCATGCTCACTTGTCCAGACCTTTCTAAAATCCACACCAATTTTCACCGTAACAACAAAAAAGAAATCCGGTGAGTCTGGTTCCCTTAGCAACCAGTAAAATATTATCTACGTTATTCATATTAACATTATTTACAGTACCCTCGAACTAAAAAGATGCCAATTCACAAAGAGCAGACACATTCCTCATTACACAACTTGTTAGCTTTGAAAATTCCGGGATGCTTTCCATTTAGGTCCTTCACATTCCCATGCAGCTCTTCTCTGCAGAACTCCATCCTGCAGCTGTAATGCCCTTTTTGTTTCTGAGTGCAGCTGGCTTCCACAGTGGCCATCAGCCCACCCCAAGGATGTTTGGCAGGAATGGATCCCCTCTGGTGTCCCTGACCATGCTCAGGTGTGCTGTCCTCAGTGCCTGGGAGCCCTGCTCCTCTCAGCACACATCTGCTTGCAGACTTATTCACAAACTCGTCTGAGCAGGATGAAATCCCTCCTCTCTCTCTGAGGAGGATTTCCCAGGGGATGTGAGGCATTGCCCCTGCTGTGGTTTGGGAATGCAGGCACCCAGCCCAGTGGGAGCCATCTCCAGGCTGGCTCAGACTCTGGGAGCAGCAATCACTCACCACCATCCCTACATTTGCCATCAGTGCCTTTACACATCCATCACACAGATGCCCCAAGATTAAAAAGAATGGTTTTCACTCCCTGCACAATTATTTACAGAAGTGAAGAAAGCCACCTCCTTGGATTTCCACAAACATGCAGCAAAAATGTGTGAAAACCAAGACTGAGGGTGAAGCCCCATTAATAGGTTAATTAATTATCATTAATCAGTGTTAGCAGCTGTGTGCAGCCGGACATTTTGAGCAGGAAATGCTGGAAAGTTTTGAGTTCAGAGGAAAGGTATTGATTGAAATTTAAAAGAAATGTGTAATTCCCTCCCTGAACAACCAGAATTTTAGATCATGCAATGTTTGCATCACTTCAACTGCTCTCAAGTAGCAGGGCAGTGATTCACTGCACAGGGGAATTTCTGCTGGACCCCTCACAATCTCAGAAATGGACATGTGAAGGAAGAACTGAAGAAAACTTTTTCCAGTGTCCCAATTAAAAGATGCACTGAGACCTGGATGGATGTTCAAGGCTTGAAATGAAGTTCTCTGTTTCCCTATTTGTTGCTTCCAATTCTCGATTGCACATATTTTTTGAATGAAATGTAAAAATAGAGCTTCAGCAACACGAGCCCACAACGATTACATCCCTTATTACAAACTGCACACACATCACAAATAAAAATCAGCATCCTGAGTCCATTAGTTATCAACAGAACCTTGCTACCAAAAGGGTTATAAACACTGAACTTTGAGAGAGTGAAAAAAACATTATGTTAATCATGTGTTCTTACTGAACAATTAAAATCAGAATCAGGATGACACTACAATCTAAATCCCTACACGGGGAACAATTAACCAAAGTTTGAACTGATATACTGTGAGATTCTCTTACCAAGGGTCATTTCAGATGCATAAAGGGTTTTATAAATAGGACATTAACTGAGGAAAATTAAAAAATAGCACAGCTCTTCAAGCATCTTTTACATGAAAAGCACTTTTTGCCTTAATGATTAAAATTTTATGTATAACCAATACAAGATACTTGTGTGGTTTTATCTGCTGCTTAGCTGCTCCTCACTATTGATGTTAAAAACTGATCTCCTTGGTGCACTTGGAGAAGATGAGTTTAAAGAGACAGGAGATGAAAATGTTCAACAGCAGATCCGTAGGCGTGCGCTGAAATTGGGCCAAGACATAGCAGAGCTCTGAGCAAAGGGGTAAAAGGGAGTTGGGAGGGAAAAAATGGCTTTCAATGAGATTTACAGACCCCACCACTGACCAGCACCCACTGACAGCCCCTGAGCAATGGGGTGGAAAGCTGCTCCCCTTGGCTCAGGTTTTATTCCAGCTGCACGTGAGGAACCTCCCAGAGCAGCTCCAGGAAACCAAATCACTTCACTCCCATAAAAAAATCCATCAGGAAATCAAGGATGTGCTGGCTAGATGGACATTCCAACTGCAACATTGCACCCCCAACCTCAGCTTTTCTGACAGCAAACTCCAGAGAGAGGAATGCCCAGCAAAGCCTCCTCAGAGAAACGAGAGCACCTTTCCTCTGAAAGGCACCATCAGCACAAACTCACTCACCTCACTGCTACAAACCAGGTTTCCTTATGCATTCCCTCTCCAAAAATATACTTATTGTTTTCTCCTTTAACTCCCTTTAAAAGAAAAAATAATCTTCCCATTCAGAGAAACCTTAGGAAGTGGGCAATGTCAAGCCCACTTGACATTCATGTCAAGTCCCATATTTTAATAGTTCTTTAAAATACTTGTCATCTCCAGAGAGTTTTCAGTGTTTTCTACTAGTTGTAACAAAGTCACTAGAAATTAAAGAGTTAAGCATTTAAAAACCCCAAACAAACAAAGAAATACCTGCCAAAACCCACTCCAGAAAACAGTAAGAAAAACATTCCTAAGTTCTCTGAATCCTTTTGTAACTAAATGGCTTTATCAAGTGGAGTTGGCTCACATTTTTTCCAACAGCCCTAGGCTACATAGATGCTTTTATACATAAGTGTTTTTCTGCAACCTTATTTACTTCTCCAACAAAAAAATGCTGATTTCACACCTGACAGAATGTATTTATAATAATTCAGTAAATGAAGAACTCAAATGAAGTCTGTTTAGTTCCTGTTCTCATTTGATTCCCTTCATTGGCACTTAACACATCCTAACACATCCAGCAGTGGGGTTTTTTTGTGTTCTGGCATTTTATTTTTTTTTTTTGCGTCTTGGTTAAACACATCTGTCATCATCATCTAAATCAGGGGATATCTCAGGATCCCTGAATTCCTACAGATCTTAATGCCATAAAACATGTTCCAAGGTGCACTTCAGTACAACCCTTAAGGAGGTGACAGGAAAAGCAAAGAGAAAGAGAAAAGGTGTGAACCTAATGTTTTTTTCCTGCTAATCCTAAATTAAATATAGATAGTGTTGGGAAATTGCCTGAATGCCCTTCTCTTTCCTTTAAAAAAAATCTAAACTCAAAATAAAAAAAAAATAACCCATTGAACTCAAAAGTTTACAGAGGAAAATTCCAATCTCCCTTCCACCTACACAGAATGAACAAATAAAGCTGAAATATTCTAACTCATAAACTTATCATCTCTTTGTTTTTGTTTTTTTTAAAGGCTGTTTTTATTTACTTTGGGGGGGCAAAAGATTGCTTGGTTTTTTTTCTAGGTAACCTCTGCCTTGTAGAAGCTTGGCCCAGATGGATCAGCAGCAGTGTAAATAGCTGTCTGTAGTAAACAACCCCAGCCTCGTGTTACTGCTCAGACTTTTCACCCAGACCCACCCTGTACTCCCAGAACTCACACGTGCACTACATGAATGCTCTGGCAGATCTTTCAGCTTCTGTGTTTAGCCTTGTCCTTCAAAGAGAAGTTATAGGGGCAGCTTTCCAATCTGAAAAACAAGGTGCTTGAGCACTAACAGCTCTGGTGGAGCAGCCCCAGCAGGCTGGCAATAATTCTGCACATGCTTTTGTGCAGTTATTGGAGATCCTTTCTGGAGAGGAATGCCTGACAAGGGACACAGCTCGTGTTTCCACTCCCTTCAGGAATTTGATTTAAGGTTTGCTGGAAAGCACAGCAAAGGCAGTGTGAGTTTCTCAGCTGTGCTGTGTTTTGTTCCCAGCAGCAGCCAGGTGATCCTTTACCTGCTGGGACTGCTCTGTGACACCCTCAGGGATCTGCAGCAGAGTGGTGACACTGCACACGAGTCCAAAAGGAACAGAACATGGTCATTCTGACAGAAAGGTGCAGAATTCACCTGCAACAGGAGTAACACCAGTGCACATAACCACAAACTCCTCCTTTTACAAGCTTAGTTCCAACCTGGCTCTAACAGAAAATTATTTATAAAATCACAGGTTAGAAACAAGACGTGTCCAAGGAACCGACTGTGCAAGGGTAGGTATCCCAAAGGATAGAGCAGCCTTAAGGATTTCCAGCAAATGTAAATTAAATCCAACTCTCCACAGCTGAAATGACCTCTGAATACCAAACCCAGAGCAGAGAAGGAGGCTGGGTGGAGTTTCAGAACCCTGTGTGTCTGCCAGGTATCAAAGGGCCAGCAGATCACAGCACTGCCATTGAGAGCCAAGGTCCCCACACATCCCTGAGCTGGGCTCCCAAGGCTCCCACATCCTGAGGCAGGGATTTTTCTGGATGTGATGCTGCATAAACACATGAACAAAATCACAGGGAAATCACCAAACACAACTGGGAGTGCAGAACCCATGGGCAGGAGCCAGCCAACATCCCAGGGCTGTCCAAGAACTCATCACTGCACGGATCCAGTGAGTTCCACTTCCCTCAGCTCTGTGCCTGCTCAAACCCTTTACATTGACCTTTTCCCTAAACTTTAAACTGACCCTTTACAACCAACCTGAGCCCCCACTTGTCTGTACCCACAGGGGATCAACACTGCCCATCTACAGGAGAAGACACGTAGATAAAATATGAATTTCCTAGGACTCCTCAATCTTCTTTAAGTCCATCTGCCTTACACAACTTCAGGAAAAAGAGATTGACAAAAGAGAACAGAATCCCCAAACAACCACCATGACACAGCCTTATTTTTAAATATTAACTTCTAATAACTCTGTGCACTATGGCAAACATTACTCTTGCTCTTTGAAATCTATTTTTAGGAAATATGTTTACATCCAGGCTGAAAATCAGTATAAACTTATGCATGCTGCAATTGAAAAAAAATTAATTAAAGCCAAAAAATGGAGTCTCAGAAATACTGCATCAGCCTTTGTAATGAGAGCAAAATGGTTGAAAGATTCTGCAAGCTGTATCTGATCCAGTTTGAATTTATTGGCAGAATCCTACAGACAAGAGACTAAGCTACTTTAGAATATAGAATTAAATGGTTGGGCTTATTTAATATCCACATAATACTACTTTGAAAAGAAATCCTTTATTCTATTGCCATAGAACAAGGGAAATGTAGATTTTTCTTTACTGGCTGTCAAGGGGGTTTTTTTCTTTTTTCCTTACGTACATGTGCTGTGTGAAATTCAGCAATTTCATTTCACAGGGTGTCTTTGGCATTAGCCACAGTGTAATGTAACTGGAACTACTGAAGTTCATCTGATTTCACACCTAACCCATGCAGCCTCACAAATTAGACATTACCTCAATAAAAAGAAGCATAAATTGCCCAAGTTTTTCTGGAAACAAAGCTCATATTTATTCCCTTGGGTTTCCTGATCAAGACAAGCTTGCCAATGAACCCAACATGTGTTTATGCTTTGTGATAAAATGCCCACATAGAACCAAGAGATTTTCATGCAGTTTGTGGGAGATTTCTGGATCAAGCTGTGGTTTGGAGTTTGTTTTCTTTTTCCTCAGAAAACACTGTATAATGATGGCATTGAAAAACCATATTTCATGCACAACTTCTGTCTCAATACTCAATATTGTGGAAAAGCAACATTAAGACTTTGAAACGAGGAACAAGAGCTTCCATTCATCAACAAATGTGAAGAAACAGTTTTGGAGGAGGCTACACAGGAGCAGTTACTGCAAACAGCAGCTTTAAAACCTTCACAGCCTCATCTGGAGCACCACTGCACTCTGGATTTTGTGATCCCGACCTCATGCTCCTACCAAACTGCTGCCAGGAACCCAAAACCATTCCCACCTGGGTTTTTGCTCGCTTTGCAGCCTTCCCCAGCTCTAATGACACATCCACTGTCCCCACCTCTGAGTCCTCCTGCTCTGTGCCTCACCCAGAACTGCAGGTCCCAGCAGTGGCTCCAGCCCTGGGCAAGGTGCTGCAGAGCAGAGGGAGCACAGAAGCTGAGAGCTCATCCCAGCCAGAAGCAAATCACTCATCCCTGCTCAGCTGTTCATGGTGCCTCAGCCAGGCTCTCACCTTTGGGCTGAACAGAGAAACAGCCCCCAAATTCTTCCTGTTTATTGCAGGGTAAAATGCTCTGCACAGTCTGGGATCATAAAACCAGAAGTGATTTGAAGAAAACAGAGGTTCTGGCAGAAAAGTGCACCGAGGCACCTCTGCACTGCTCATCTTTAGTTCATTATGGACTGGTTTGCAGCGTGTTTCTAGAACACAGGAGAAGCAGGGTAATAATTCTGTCACAGTCATTTGGGCTGCTGAAGGATCTTCAGAAAGCAGTTTTGGGGCAGAGGGGGGGACGAAGCCCCAAAACACACACACCACTTTGCACTGGCAAGGATGAAAGAGAAGAAGATCTAGGGCCATCAGAACATATTACTGTGAAGGCAAGATGTCTCTGGGGTGCTCTGCTTGTAGGATGTTCACTGCATATATCTTTAATTACAAGCTGGCGTACATTTTATCCTTTAGCCACAATTTATATTCCTTTTATCACCTCTGTTGTGAAACAGCAATGTGCTTTCCCACTTTCATCTAGAATCCACACCATTAGACACCCAGCACTGTCATTCCATTGCTCTGCAACTCCCTTTTCCCTGAACAGTCAATCAACACCAGCAGACACAGAGCTGCAGCCTGCTGTACACTTCAACCACTGCCATTTCAGAGGTGAAAAGACAATTCTAGAAAGAAAGAATTATACACCAGTAGGTAGGGGGGGGAAAGAAAAGAAAAAAAGAGAAGGAGGTGTGTTTATTCTCTTGCATCTCTCCAGATGCACGTCTTATTTCCCTCATTTGTTTCAGTCTTTATTTCTGGCTGCAAGGGAGAGCAGCTTCACTTTATCACCCACCCAAGGTAAAAGCAGCAAGTTCTTGATTTCAGCACCTCTTGGCTCCCTCCCAGCAGCCACTGCTTGCCCTGGCAGCCTGTTCAGTGGCAAATGGCAGCAAGAACCCCAGCAGCAGTCACAGAACCCGTGGTGCCAGTCCTGCAGCCAGGAATCCTGGATGCCTGCAGTGATTATCCACCAGCCCCTCCCTCTTTTACAACGAAAGGTAACAGCACACCTTCTTCCTGAAAAGCTGATTCTTTATCTGTATCAGTATTTTTTTTTTTTTTTTTTTTTTATAAATCAGAGAGAGAGAGAGACTTCACAGGAATGGAAAATAACATTCTGGATAAACATCTAATGTCACTTTGAGACTCGAAACTCTGCATTTCATGCAAATAAAGTTTAGTTTCTCTCGGTCTGGAATCAACTATTTAAACTGATATTGCAGCACATTGATGAATTTAATTAGGCAGACAGCTTACAGCCTGAAGTTATTAGAAGCACACACGTTCATGCCCTAGGTGACATATTCACTGTTTTTATTACCATTGTATGATAATTTCCTTTTTTTATTTTTTGTACAAAGCTCTCTCTGGACTAAGTAATTGGTAGTTGTTCATGCATGTTTTAATAGTCTCTGAAAAAAGGTTTTCCAACAAATGCTATCTAGTAGGAAAGACTACTCAAACTGCATTTACTCCTATGGCAGATTTCCCTCGTTGGCCAATTAATTACAAAGTATGAGACTTCCTGAAGTCACTTGGAAAAAGAAAAAAAAATCAACACATAACCTACGACTTCTGGTTCATTGTTCCTATCTTGAGCTGAATCTACTTTGTTTACACAGAGCTGCTAAAAATGGGGTATTTAATATTTCTGGTGGAAGCCTCCAAGACATCAAAAGCAGCACACAAGGCCATATTTCTACGTGCTAATTCCCCCCATTTATCCACCATGGATCACACAATTAAAAGCAATGTCACAGAAGGGTCACACTGTGTGCCTGCAACTCCATGAGCAGTTTGTGTTGTTCTGTATGTGCAGTTTATATTCTATATGTACTGTTTATACTGTTCTGTTCATCCAGTTTATACTGTTCTATAGCTGCCGTTTATATCCTTCTATATGTGCAGTTTGTATTGTTCTATATGTGTAGTTAATATTGTTCTGTATATGCAGTTTATGCTGATTTATGTGTGCTGCTAATATTGTTCTATATGTGCAGTTTATATTCTATATGTACTGTTTATATTGTTCTGTTTATCCAGTTTATACTGTTCTATAGGTTCTGTTTGCATTGTTTTGTATATCCAGTTTATATTGTTCTGTATATTCAGTTTATACTGTTTTGTATGTGCACTTTACACTGTTCTATAAGTGCAGTTCATGACATACAGTTTATACTGTTCTGTATGTGCACTTTACCCTGTTCTATAGGTGCAGTTTATGATATCCAGTTTATACTGTTCTGTATGTGCACTTTACACTGTTCTATAGGTGCAGTTTATGACATCCAGTTTATACTGTTCTGTATGTGCACTTTACACTGTTCTATAGGTGCAGTTTATGATATTCTGTTTATACTGTTCTGTATGTGCACTTTACCCTGTTCTATAGGTGCAGTTTGTGCTGTGCTCACAGAAACCACAACTGCCAGGGGAGGTTACAAACCAGCACGACAAATCAAGTGTCATTCTCAGCGACTGACAGAGTTCTTGCAACCAAACAAAGTGACTGCAGTGCAAACACAAAGCTGTTTTGGGAACAAAAGGCAGCGCTTGACTCAGCTTCTGTGGCTGAAGCCCCGCGTTCTGCCATGGTAATTCTGGGGAGCTCGCAGCTCTTCCCCTGCCAGTGTCTGCACACAGATGTCACAAAAATAATGGCAAGAAATCAGGTGCAGCCAGAGCCTTTAGAACTGACCACGTTTGGAAAAGCAAGGTGGCACTCCAGCCAGGAGTCCCAGGGCTGGGCAGGCAGTGAACCCAGGCCTCCCTAACCTTGAGAATTTGTTTTGG
>VYXF01005530.1:148407-189956 GCA_013397295.1 Polioptila caerulea | reverse complement strand
ATCCAGTTTATACTGTTCTGTATGTGCACTTTACACTGTTCTATAGGTGCAGTTTATGATATTCAGTTTATACTGTTCTGTATGTGCACTTTACCCTGTTCTATAGGTGCAGTTTGTGCTGTGCTCACAGAAACCACAACTGCCAGGGGAGGTTACAAACCAGCACGACAAATCAAGTGTCATTCTCAGCGACTGACAGAGTTCTTGCAACCAAACAAAGTGACTGCAGTGCAAACACAAAGCTGTTTTGGGAACAAAAGGCAGCGCTTGACTCAGCTTCTGTGGCTGAAGCCCCGCGTTCTGCCATGGTAATTCTGGGGAGCTCGCAGCTCTTCCCCTGCCAGTGTCTGCACACAGATGGCACAAAAATAATGGCAAGAAACCAGGTGCAGCCAGAGCCTTTAGAACTGACCACGTTTGGAAAAGCAAGGTGGCACTCCAGCCAGGAGTCCCAGGGCTGGGCAGGCAGTGAACCCAGGCCTCCCTAACCTTGAGAATTTGTTTTGGGAATGCTGAAGTGAAATTTGTAACAATCTGTAAAGTTCAGGCATGACAGGGGTACAAGGATTGCATGCATGAGAAACAATTCTCCATTTATGCAGCACAGCAGTGGGATCTTCATTGTTGGTGTTTAATCCTACCACAAACACCTCACAAATTCTAAATAGCTGCAGCTACGGGGTCAGGGTGAGGAGCAAAGCACCAGAGAAAGTGTTCAACCATCCAACAACCATCCTTTGGTCTGGATTAGCTAAACTTTCCACCCAAGTGGAATTCAGACCTGTAGAGCTGTATACAAAATGCTGGTGGTTGTGTTCTGAGACACAACCACCCAAGAAATGAGAGTATGACAGGAATTCAGGCATGATTTTGCTCTGCTTGTGGGCACCTTTTCTTTTGGGCCGTGCGTGCTCTTTGCAGAGCTTCCCAGAACTCCTCAAGCAGAGAATGCCTCTAAAAAGAGAACATTAATATAGCAGAAATACTATTTAATATTCAAGGATGTGAAAAAGATGCCAGCAGATTAATAAAAACAAACTTAGCAAACCAAGACAGAAAAATTCCTTGGTGAAACCTCACTTGGATTTTCCTTGTTTCATTGGCACTAACAATTGATGAACAACTGTTTGAGGATGGCACTAAGGGGGGAAGAAAATGCAAATTGTGCAGAGTTTTTCTGGCTGTGTGTGTGTTCTGTGACACTGCCAGGCCTGACACAGCTACAGGAGAAGGTTTCCAGCAGGAATTCACAGGATATACCCATAAAACAAAAGCTTTGGACTAAATGTCCTGTCCTAACCCATTGCTTCTCAATCCAGGGTCTACAGAAACAAGAGCCAGAGGTTAACAAGCTGTTTCCAAAAACTCAACAAGCTAAAACACGAGGAATGGCCCAACTGAAGCTGAAAATAGGGGATTAAATGCCTCTTTGAATATGGCAGTGAATCAAGATCATGGGAACAGGCAACTTTCTAAGCATGACTGCCCTCCTTCTTGTCCTTTTCTGCTGGGACTGTGGTAAAATTCTTAAATAATCTGTTTGTTTTCTGGTACAAACAGATGTGGTTCCATTTATTTTTCTTCCATATCCTGTTTAATTAATCTGTTCTGTCCCCAGATTTTTAGCAGCTTATTTTTTCCTGCTCAGCACAGAAGCCTCAGGGATGAGTGGAAAAAACTGTTAGTTTGTTATGTTTTTGGGGGCTGGTTAATAATTTTATTTCTTCAGTAACAAACAAACCAGCACTCAGGAAAATTAGTAAAGAAAACAACCCAGAAATAAATTAAATAAAAAAGTCTAAGAGAGGTTGACAGTGTCAGTAAGTTTAAATAAATTAGAGCAGTTAATCCCAGAAAATCAGTCCTTTTCCATGGGCAGCACACGAGAACAAGGAGGAGCACACAACAGTTCCCTTGACAGTGCACTCCAAAATCATATATCAGAGATAATACTGTTATTATGAAATTTTTTATCAACAACTAAAAATCAATAATCTGTGATCACTCAAGCTTGCTGTAATGTGAGTCATACAGTATATCAGAGGAAAAAATCTATAGTAAACTTTGCAGTATTATGATTATTTTTGGAAGGAGAAAAGGATATAAATGATAAGTGAAATAGTTTCCAACTCTAAACCACTAAATGATGCACAGTTTGCTGATAAAGTTACCAAAAAAATTCTCCTTGGTGCCTGGAAAACTGTGTTGGGCTGCAAATACATAAAATAATGAGTTAGGCTGGGTCCTTTCTGTGTGCAGGCAGTGCTGTGGGTCTTCTCCTTGGGGTGCACTCCAGGGTCTATCTCACATCAAACAGGATTAACTTGGATCTGAGTGGGACAATTGTTATTCACATCATCATGGCAGCAGAACTTCTCCTGTTTGCAGGAACATTAAATATCCCCAAAGTGCCAACATGCAGAGCCAGCAGTGGGCAGTTCTGAGTAGGGTGGGATATATCCCAAATTCCCTGACACAGAAAGGATGAAGGCCCAGCTCCCCAGGATGTGCACGTGTGGTGGAGTTAAGTCACATCCCAACAAAGAAATGGCAAAGAAATGGGGAGTTCCACCTCATGGTTTAGAGCCCTAATGACACTGGATGTCCTTTTATTCTCTCCCAAGGAACCAAGTCCTTGTTGCTTTTTTTTTTTTTTTTCCTGAGAGGAATCACTAACCCATCAATAAGTTTTGTTCTGGGAAAAGCTGAGTAGAAAAGAGTGGGGAAAAAATCATTAAGCAGCTCTGTTACTTTTGAAAATCCAAGTTTGTTCCCAGAGCAATATCCTACCTGTAGGAAGTCTCATAACTGCCATAAATATTCATCTTACCATAACCATTAAAACACAACACAAGCTCTCACTGAAAGAAACAAACCCCAAACCTCTTCCAGCCTCAATATTCTTTGGAGTTCAATGTAAAGTGTCACAAGTCAAAAACCAATTACACTGTCATGACTCAAACTTGCATTTTGCAGTGGCTTTGTTCTCAATATTTCACACAGGGCCTCATTCTGCCCTTTTAAATCTGTATTTTACTGAGGGACCTGAGGCCATCAGAGAGGACAAAGGCTCAGAGTGTGTCCCAGAGTCACCTGGCACAGGTGGGACAGCCCTGAGCTGTGGGGGGAGCACAGGATCCCTTGCCCTGCCCAGGGCAGAGCATCCCTGGTGCCCACGCCTGGCAGAGGCATCCCTGCCCCACACCCCACCTGCCACCCCTGGGACTCTCAGCAGAGGAAGATTTCCAGGTTAAAAAAAATAAAAAATAATCTGGCAGCTAAGAGCTGCTTTTTAAGCGTTAATGAGTATGTTAATGACCCAAACCAAAATGAGGAAACCCATAACCCCAGACACTCATTAATCCTGTACAAAATACATTGGCCAGAAATCATTAATGTTGCGAGAAGCTTCTGTAACTGCAGTGGTTTTAATCAACTCTCAAATCTTCTGTAATTGCACACTTATGGCACAGGTTACTTTATTTATTTGGATTTCAACTTCATAAAAGAAATGCCCATCTCAGATGCTGGGTTATTATTAGAGGAAAAAAATATTACACACCTGATATATCACTTCACTTACAAGGTAAGCATAATGGACATGAAGTCTAATTCCATGCATCTGGAATATTCAGTTCTCTGCCCACAGCACAGTCCCCTCAAGAACCCTGAAAAAGGCCTGGAAAGGCCCCAAAGTCAGGCTCGAGTGTTAGATCAGCTCTGCAATCCCTTGCACTCTCAGTGCTCTTAAGAAGTTGTTGAGGTTTAAAAATCAGTATTAAAAAATCTCAGCCTCTCCATTTCCTCCCTCTGAGCATCGCCATTCACAGCTATTTGTGTGAGACAAGGATTTCTCCTCCAGATTTGCCTGCCCCATTTCCTGCCCCACCTCTGCCTCTCAGATCCAATAAAGCCCCCAGTCAAAGGCACACTCTGCTCTGGGTGACACACTAACAGAGTTGTTGGGCAAAAATCAAATTGTAAAGCACAATCAATGCAACTTTTAGTTCTTGGTGCAGACCCAGAAGTCTAACCAAGGGTAGATTTGGCTGGCAGGATTCTGGCTCACTTTGCTGATCTCAACACAGCCTTTTGAGGGACTTTAACTTAAGAGAGAAAAAATCATTTGGAACTGTGAAGCAAACTGGATTTTCTCTGAAGTCACTGAGTCAATGTGTGATGTCAAGAGATTGTAGCTTCTCCTTCACAATTTTCAACGTGGAACTCACTCAAAAAGGCACATTAAAAAAAATACAGAGTTACTATTAACATGCAAATCTGCAGCTTCAGAATTCCCAGGAAGGTAATGAAAACTCCCCTCTAATCATGCACAGCAACCCCAGTTCAGGGCAAGTGGAGTAAATCTCATTCTCTCATTATTTGCCTGCTGCAGATGAGGTTCCCCTCCCTGGCACTCCACAGGAACCAGCGGCCCCTTCCCAGAAAGGACAAATTTTGACAAACGATGAGTGACAGCCAAAATTCTTGTTTGAACAATGGACAAGCACTTTGGCCCTCCTTGCAGGAGAATGGCTTTTCTGACAAGAGAATGGCTCTGTGAGTGGGAAGAGGATGGCTTCTTGTGGGACACCTCTGCCTTGTCCTAATTCTTCTACACCAGGATCAGTGATTTTTTTAAATGACTGATCCTAAGAAAGACTTCAGGAAAATGAAATCATGAAATTTAAATTCAGTTGATACAGTAAATACAGGCTTTGGGGAGATACCCATCACTTTTGTCAGTTTGTTCCTCTAGGATAAATGCTAAATATTAGCTTTAAGAGAGACAGAAACAAACCCCAAGACACAACCAGAGTTTTCTAGCACAGCATTTCCCCAAGGAAAAAGTCAAGGTCTTTTGTAATTGCTGTAATTGTTTTTGATGTCGGGTGAGTTAAGTGATATAAACAGGACACAAAAATGTTGCATTTCAGTAACAAAAATCCTCAGTGCTTGCCCTCCAGGAACAGAGCTCTGTTCCCATCAGTCAGCCTTCCACAAAGTGCTCACTTGTTTTTCCCTCCAAAGGAACATTTTCATCAAGTGGGGTTAAAGCTGCAGCAGAGCTGGGCTGCAGAAGGGGCTGGGTGTCAGCTCTCCCCTCAGCAGGGAAAGGAGCTGCTCCCAAGCACTGGCAGAACTGGGATATTCCATAGGAATATTATAGGATTATTATAGGATTACATCCCACTTTGGAAACTTGAGAGCCAGGCCTGGAGAAAACTGAAGGATGGGCAGAATATGAAGGAAGAAATCACCCTAAAAACGCTTGAAAACAGTCATCTAAGAAATACTTTCCAGCATCTGGCTGAAATTTGACATTTCTTCCTAGAAACATCCTGAAGTAGGCGAGTTTTTTGTTCTGTGTCCAAAATTTTCAGCCTCAGAGGGCAGAAAGGGGATAAATTCAAGGCAATGTAGGGAATTGCAGCAATTAAAACTAAAACACAACCCTTAAAATTAATAAAGTTTGGAAAAAAAGAGACCAAGCTGACAAAACATCCATATTTTACAGCAAAGCAATTCACACCTGGGTCTGCACAACCTCTGCTCATGACACCATCCCAGGCTGGACACACCCAGCTCAGAGGGTGCCACTTACAGCAGGGCTCATCTGATTTCAGTGCTTTAATATTTTAATATTTCAGTATTTTCACAGAAGCCAACCACCCCTCCGAAGCAAGGCCAGGAGCCCTGAGCTGTTGATTTACCAGCAGCACCAACTCAGCAGGGCAGCACCAGCCCCACGTGTGATGTTTCCTCATCTCTGCCGTTTGTTTGCTCCCAGTGACCTGCTGTGCATTATTTGTGCCTGCTTTCTTCCACAACATTTCCTTCTCCTGACACGCTGTCCCAGCGTTTACCAGGCTGTCAGCCCTGACATCCCAACTTTTCATAATAAGAGGAAGGGCAGGGAATGGTTTCCTTGCAGACAAAGCTGAGGGATACCCAGCAAACCCTCTGCACCCGTCCAGCTTCTGAGAGTTTTTATCAATTCCAGCACAGAGGCAGAGCACAGAAGGGCTGTACAACAGCTGATGCCACTTGGCTTTTTCAGGAGACAGCCTCTTGACCTACTGAGGTTTCTGTGTTCCAAAGAAACTCAAGGACTGTGCTAACAGCAATTTTAACTCCTTAGTGCTGTACCCAAAGAGAGCAGGGATGGTGGGCACCCAGGCGAGCTGCCTGATGCTCCATTGCCTTCCTAAAGATACAGAACGAGAACCCCACAAAAATAATCACAAAGAAAACATTTAAAGAAAGTGGCATAAGAGACAAAGGCAATGAATGTGACTGAATCACAGAGGTCCTCTGTGAGTTTGCCACAATGAGTGAAAGGGCTTGGGAGAAAAACAAATAAATTCATTTCCAGGATATGTTATGGCACAGGGGCAACAAGTGTTGAAAATTCACATTACGACTGAATGAATATTCAAAGTTTTTGTATCAATTGGATGTAAAAAATGATTTTAACTTCAGAATCCTGACAGGCAAGAATAAGTGGGAAGATCCTACCAAAGCTTCTATTTAAGAGAGATAGCCTTATATCACCAATTTTTTTCCTTTTGCCAAAAAAAAAAAACAAAACAAAAAAGCCAACCCAGAACAAACAAGACGAATCAAACCCAAAACCCCTGACACTTTCTGTGAAAAAATAAGGTTGTTCTTATTGCTTCATTGCCTCTGAGTATGTGCCTGGCAGTGCACAGCCCCTGACACAGAGCCTGTGATGCCTAAAGAGGCTGGACAGGGTTAAAGGAATAAAGCAGGGATTTATTAAAAGGCTTCAAAGGATTCACCTTGGGCAGTGCAAGAGCCTGGCCAGGGCTACACCCAAGGTGGGCCCAGGATGGACTCTGGGTCAGGAGTTCTCACACTTTGATAAGTTTTGGTCCATTCCCACATTGGGTTCACTGTCCCATTCCAGCCCCAGGTTCTGCAGTCCCACCCTCCCAGGCTGCTCCCCTCAATTCCTGCTCTTTGCACTTTTGGGGCTGAGGCTGCAGCGTGTCCTTGGTTCTGGGGCTGGCAAAGGATTGTTCTGTGCCCTTGGTTCTGGGGCTGGGAAAGGATTGTTCTGTGCCCTTGGTTCTGGGGATGGCAAAGGATTGTTCTGTGTCCTTGGTTCTGGGAAAGGATTGTTCTGTGGGACTGAGCTGTGAGGAGAACTTGCTGACACTTTATAAGAAGTTCAAAGTTACCCACTAATTTAGTACATAACCTGAAAAACACAAAAACTAAAACTGAAGGCATCCACGTAAGTAATGTCACTTCTGGGAGAAACTGCAAAGCCAGCCTGGCTATTCCCAGGGGGAAGTTATTCATGAGCACAGGAGTTTGCCAGGTCAGGCCCTGAATCAACAAGGCAGTGACTGTGAAAGACAGGAGGAAGGTTAATGGGAAGCACCGGAAAGGCGTTCATTAAAGTGGAAATTGAAGTCACCTCGGCGAGAAGAAGAAAGTGAGCTTGGTTCTCAGGGTGAGCTTGGCTCTCAAAGACAGGAGGAAGGTCAGCTGGGAAGGCAGGAGCTGGCCCTGCCTGGGCAGGGCTGCTGGCCAGCAGGGTGTCCCTCCATCCCTGACTGCTGCAGCTGACCACAGTGACCACGGGAGCTGGGAGCACAAGACAGGTGATGCCTGAAGTTTCAGCTTTCATATTTTTCAGATTCTGTACTGCATTAGTGTGGGACTCTGGATTCCATATAAAGTGTCGGCAAGATGGGAATTCATAAACTGCAGCAATAACTGGACAATGAACCCCAATGTGGAAATGGACCAAAACTTAGAAAATTGTGAGAACTCCTGACCCAGAGTCCAACTTGGGTATAGCCTTGGCCAGGCTCTTGTACTGCCCAAGGTGAATCCTTTGAAGGCCTTTTAATAAATCCCTGCTTTATTCCTTTAACCCTGTCCATCCTCTGTTCCAGGGACCCTCTCCAGGCATCAGTGTGGATGTGGTTAACAGGATGGGAGCTTTATGCTTGTTCAGGTCTTTTCCCTTTCCTTTCCTTTCCCCTTTCCTTTCCCCTTTCCTTTCCCCTTTCCTTTCCCCTTTCCTTTCCCCTTTCCTTTCCCCTTTCCTTTCCCCTTTCCTTTCCCCTTTCCTTTCCCCTTTCCTTTCCCCTTTCCTTTCCCCTTTCCTTTCCCCTTTCCTTTCCCCTTTCCTTTCCCCTTTCCTTTCCCCTTTCCTTTCCCCTTTCCTTTCCCCTTTCCTTTCCCCTTTCCTTTCCCCTTTCCTTTCCCCTTTCCTTTCCCCTTTCCTTTCCCCTTTCCTTTCCCCTTTCCTTTCCCCTTTCCTTTCCCCTTTCCTTTCCCCTTTCCTTTCCCCTTTCCTTTCCCCTTTCCTTTCCCCTTTCCTTTCCCCTTTCCTTTCCCCTTTCCTTTCCCCTTTCCTTTCCCCTTTCCTTTCCCCTTTCCTTTCCCCTTTCCTTTCCCCTTTCCTTTCCCCTTTCCTTTCCCCTTTCCTTTCCCCTTTCCTTTCCCCTTTCCTTTCCCCTTTCCTTTCCCCTTTCCTTTCCCCTTTCCTTTCCCCTTTCCTTTCCCCTTTCCTTTCCCCTTTCCTTTCCCCTTTCCTTTCCCCTTTCCTTTCCCCTTTCCTTTCCCCTTTCCTTTCCCCTTTCCTTTCCCCTTTCCTTTCCCCTTTCCTTTCCCCTTTCCTTTCCCCTTTCCTTTCCCCTTTCCTTTCCCCTTTCCTTTCCCCTTTCCTTTCCCCTTTCCTTTCCCCTTTCCTTTCCCCTTTCCTTTCCCCTTTCCTTTCCCCTTTCCTTTCCCCTTTCCTTTCCCCTTTCCTTTTCCCTTTCCTTTTCCCTTCCCTTTTCCCTTTCCTTTCCTTTCCGCTCCTTTCCGCACCTTTCCCCTTTCCTTTCCCTCTCTTGCTTCTGGCATCTTCTTCTTCACCCTCAGTTATTTTATTTGTGGCTTTCAGGCTTAGACCACAGTGAATCAATTCTAAAGCATAATTAGGAAATATTGGAGGTACATCTATGCTATACTGCAGGTAAGGACATATGATTATACAGTTCATAGATTTGTAGATTCCCTGAATTTTTTAAATTCCATTTGATAAATTTCAAATATTTTCCAGAAAAGCTGAGTTTTCCTCAAGTCCCTGAAATGCAATACCCAGACTCCAGTGGTGTCACACAAACAGGGCACACAGTAGGTCAGGCACTGCCTGCCCTGTCCATCCCTTCCCTGCACAAACACTCAGGAATTGCACCCAGCCCTCACACATCACTGCCTTCCCCTCTCTGGACATTCCCCCTGCTCCAGCTCGGTGTTCTTTGACACTTTTAGAAAGAAACAACAGGACAATGGGGGTGAAACCAAGAACATTTGTTTAGAAACTTGAATATTAATTTTTCCAGTATTTTGCCAGCTTCAGTTTTGTGTCAGTCTCCTCACATTTCTGTCAGAAGCAATTTTATCCCATCTTCTTGGAGTTAGTACCTCCTAGTTTTGCAATTTTTTATGCTTTTCCACCTGTTTAATCATGTTTCCCTGGTGCCCCACGTTCATCCATGCATTTCCACTCATCTTACCCTCACCATGTCAGTACATTCTTTCTGATTTACTTCCCTCTCTCTTAATTTATAGAATCTACTGATTTATGCAATTTTACTTTTCATCTCACTTTACATTCCTTCCTTTCCATTCTTGCTCCACCACGTTTTCCCTTTTTTAAGCTGCTTCCTCCCTCCATACCTGGGTATCTAGACTTAGAGCAAATTAAAAACTCAGTAAAATGATCCTTTAACTCTTATTCTCACTGATTCTAATGTTAGAATTGACCTTGATTTAAAAAAAAACCCTGCTCTTAATATGGATCCTTTAACCCTTATTGCCATTGATTTCAGTGTTAGAATTAACCCTGATTTTTAAAAAATACTCTTTATATGGATTTCAGGGCAAATCCCTAAGAATGTCTTCAGGTAAGCACACTTTGCTGCAGAAGTATTTATTGTCAATGTGTGGCATTTTTATAATGTGTAGTTTTATATATTTATACATATTCATATATATTTCTATCTATACATTTGTATTGATATGTTTATAGTATTNTTGATATGTTTATATTGGTTATATGTATGTGTTTCTATGTTTACATGTTTATATATTTATATTTATATTCATAATCATATTTATAGTTAAATTTATTAGATTTCTAGTTATAGTTATAATATTTATATTTATTAGATTTCTAGTTATATTAATTAGATTTCTAGTTATATTATTATTTATATTTATTATATTTATATTTATTATATTTATATTTATATTTATATTTAGATTTATAGTTGCTGGAGAGGCTGCAAACCTAAACGTTCAAGCTTGATTCTGGAGAAAATAGGAAGGCACAAAGCCATCCATGGGGCAAGAATCAAACAGCAGCAGACACCTGCAAATGCTGAGAGCACCTCCTGCTCGGGGAAGGGAAGGGATTTTGTGCTCTGTCTGACAAGGCAGCTGACAGCAGAACTACAGCAACATCCCACAACAGCCTTGATCTCCTCACTGCCCCCTTTGATTTCAGCACGGCTGCGCCTTCAGAATTAACTCCTGCTCTCCTCGGGGATGCTGTGCCATGTGCAGAGTGCTGAGCAGGGAGCAGCCAGCCACGCTCCCTGCCTGCACAAGGCAGAATCAAACAGCAGAATATTCACACACAGCCCCAGCACTCAGCTCCATCACATGCAGAGACACACTCATGCATTATTCACGCCCTGAAATCCGGGAGGTTTTCCAGAGAATATGCCACAGACTGGAGATAGGGGTTATCAACTGCTTTAAATCAGCCTGTTTTATCTAATACAATAACAATTTATTTACTAAGGATATTTATACCGTTGGAGCTTTGCAGGTTTAATTGATTCTTTTCATCAAGATCCTGTGCACTGGGAAAATCAGCTCGTGAAGGGATTTGAAGAGACACTGTGCTGAATATCTACACAAAGATTGAGGTAATAATGGAGTAAAGTTATGGATCTGTTAGCATTTCAATTACCAGATTCCTTTGCTTTGGAGCTATTCTGCAAGGCCATCCTCATCCTAAGGATGTCAAAATAGTTTTTCATTTGATACAACAGTTTATGTGGGCTTAAATAATCAATCACCAAAGCTACAGTGAGGCAAGTCAGCCTGTAAATACCACTCACATTGACAAAAGTCCTAACACAGAAAGCTAAAATAAAATGAAAACTTTAGCTAGCAGTGCATCAAGAATGTTATAGAAATGTGGAGCAAGCACAACCCTGTCCAGTATTTTTCCTCTAAACCTGGGATCAAGCATGTCAGTGAGAGGAGTTCCCCCACAGTGAGAATACAGGTCAGGGTTTATCCTTTCAGTATTGCCATGCCCAAACTTCACGGCATGAAACATCCATCTAAAATTAAGAAATAATTCAAAAATTAAAGATTGAAAGCAAGCAGTTGAGAGGATTCACCACTTGATGTTCAGCCTTAAACCTGTTTATTCCAGGAGCTGGACATGAAGCTTTTAACTGGTGAGAGAGAAAAGATCCCACAGAGTTTGAGTGACCAGGACTGTGCCAGCCATGAAAGCTGGAGCCCCCAGGATGCCAAGAGTAACCCTGGCTGGGTTAGCAGCAAGCCAGACCCTGGTGCCAGTTTGAAGCCAGGGAAATCAGGAGATAATTAGCATTCCTTTTAATTGGAACTGAGGCTAATACAAGAGAGAAACACTCACAGACTACACTCTGTTCTAGTTGGAAAGAATAATTGCAGAATAAGGTTTTCTGCACAAAAGCAAGGACCCTTCCCAAAATCCATCTTCTGAGTGCCTTGGGCAGAGTGGAGGATTCTGTTGGAGAGGAAGTTCATCCAAACTCCAGAGGAAAGAAAAGACAACACCAACACCAGGTGTTAAATGGAATAAATGCATGCAGCCCTTGCTGAAGCAGGTAAAGAACTTCTATCTGAAAAAGACTACAGAGCAGAGAATAGCTTTTCATTTATGTATCAAAAGTCTTTCTATAAAAAGTTTTGCTTCTGTGTGAAACCCCAGCTAGAGAGATTAGCCTCACTGGCAGAGACTTTCCCCCCTGTTTTTTAAGGTTTAGGAACATATTCTAGACAACTCTGAAGAGTATTTTTGATGTGGTATTTCTAAAAAAACCATTTTAGGCCCTTTTGGTGCAGAGGGCAATCCCTGGCTGGGGCAGAGCTCAGGGTAAATGCCCCTCACTGCTCTGCAGGCCACACATCCCCCTCTGCAGCCCCCACCCAAACCCAAAGCAGGGCTTGCTTTGCTTCATTGGCTGCCTGATTATTTTATTATTTTTTTTTTTAGAGATGAGTCTGTTTATTTGCTTGTTTTGTTTAAATCCAGAAACTCTTTTCTCTGGCCAGATAAATGTTCCTAGGTTCCCAAAACTCCATTTTTGAGGCCATTTTTTTTTTTCTAAGGCATAGTTTTCACAGCTTCTGAACCCAGCCCTGAACTAATCTGTCTGCAACTTGCACCATATCCAGGCAATAATTGCCTGTCCTAGCAAGGCCCACTAGTCCCACAGGACGTGTCTTTTAAGGCAAAATAACTTGGAGAAGGGACAATATGCAAAGTGACAGCAGATTAAAGAATGATGGAAATTAAAAGTTTAAAAAGCATGAGAAAGCAATTAACCAAGGAACAAAATGATGTTTCTAAGCATATAGAAGCTCAGAGTCTGTGACAGAATCAAAGTCTCCTGGAAAAAAAAAAAAAAAAAAAAGGAAAAAAAAAAACAGCTAGGGAAACTACCAAAAAATGAAAGTTTTTATCCTTTTTTTTTTGTACAGTGCTATTTCAGCTTCCAGTCCACACTACAAGGACAGAGACAGGAGCATTCAAACAAGCAACACTAGAATAAAGTCATGGAGGAATCACCAGCAAAGCTCCAGAGCCAGACTGGGCTCCATTAACAGTGTCCTGCTTCATCCAGGATACAAACAAATTGTCAGGATACTAATAAGAGATTCAAATGAACTCTGAGGACCCAAATTTAATCACTTCCTGCTCTGAAATTGAAAACAGATCAATAGATTGATCCCAGCCTTTGTTTAGTCTTAGGGCTTGCTGCACATTTCCCAGGGAAGAAGGAGCAGCAGCTTTCCTGTGGATCCTGAGGGACCTCCCATGGGTCTCCTGCTCTGAAATAACATCTCAAAAAGCTTGGGACAGAGTCCACCACAAAGATCTGCTCAGGAAAAGTTACAGGTGAGAGCTGAGCCACCTCTGCTCTCCTGCTCACAGGTAATGCCCAGTGCTCAACAAATTATACCTGGAAAGAACCCCAAGATCTTGGTTTGAGGAGTCAATAAGAGCATTGACTTCTACAATATTGGATAAAAGCAAAGAGAATTAAATATGAGATTAAACACAGCTGGAGAAAATCTAATATCTCAAGCAAAAATTCAGCCCCCTGTGCAATAATCCAGGTTTTTCTCACCCATTTTAACGTGACAGCAGGAAGAGAAGCTGTTAAAAGGATATGAACTCCCCCCAAAAAATAAGACATGAACGTTTTTTTCTCTGAGACTGTAGTCCATCTCCAGCTGAATGAAATATTATCATCACAGGGTTGGGTTGTGCTAAAATAAAGCAGGCTAGCAAATTAAAGATCTGTGCTCAATGACTTTAACCAAGTTATTTAACCTTTCCTTCCCTCAGTTTCCTAACCTTTTTAAAAGGGTGAGGCACCTTCTGTTCAAAAACCTCAGGCAAAACCCAAGCTGTTGTGATAGTTATTAAAAAATTAATAATCATTTAATTAGGCTAATTTGAAAAGTTATTTCTAAACCCTTAATTCTGTGTAGATGAAAACATCATTTGTAACCAGACAACCATCTGAGTAGAAACCAATATAAATCAGCAAGAGCTATTCCAGTAACAGAAACTGCAGCTACATCATTAAGAACAATTTTAAATGCTTACAGCTTTCGTAATCACTTGTGTTTTATTTTCAAACTTTTTTATGAGAACATCGACCTGTCATTATCCTGGCACAGCTAAATGGGACAGAATCAATGCCCTGCTGACTGTCTCCTCTGCTCTTTGTGATAAACACTGTCTCACAAGTCCCAAAAAATCCATTTGGATACTGCTTCCCAATTAGACCTGTTCAATGCTTTTTGAATGATTAAATTCTGTTTGTTTTTACACCCAGGTATGTTGCTAAGCTAATATTTTAAATAGAGGAGTAGCAGGCTGTTTGCAGGAGTTTTCTTATCAAATTCCATGCTAAGCAAATTAAATTGCCATTCTTTTCTTGGGATTCAATGCCATTTGTGATGTCCTTGGTAACTTTTGGAACTCTGGCCACTCCTGCTCACAGCAGCACTGAGTAGATGCACACATGACCCTTCCTATGATGGCAAAATTTCATATAAAGATTTTTTTGTAGATGCTGATGATTGTGAGATTTTTTTGCCATTTTTTTCTAGACAAAAAGGACAAAACTTAGCAGGCAAAATGCAGAGAGTACCCTGTTATCCAACTAAGAGGAGCAATGGGAGAAACTTGGTCAGATTTCCCAGAGCTGTGCAGAGCACAGGAGTGTGCACTTGCAGCCAAAACAAGACCAGTTCACCAGAAGAAAACTGAATTCTCAGACCAAAATCAAAACAAATTGATCAGAGTAGCATTTCTTAAACAATTAACAGTGACATTGCTCAGGTTTAAAAAGTTAGGAAGAACTAAAAGCAGCTACCAGGAACATTTTGGTTTATTAGGGGAGAATGGGAAGAAGTTCTAATTACTGCATGCAAATGTTTGCATTAGTGTTTGTATTGAAAACTGTTAATTACCTTGAATTGCTAGGTTTCATATGCTTTAGGGTAAAATAAGAATAAACACCTGTAGCCAACAAAAAACTGATTTGTCATTCTGTCCCCCTGAGAGGCTGCACTGCTGCTGAGTCAGCAGGAGCAGGAATGAAAGCTCTTGCAAAGAGGCTTCAGAAATCCCTGTTTTGGGGAGCACACATGACAAAGTACAATAAATCCGTGGGCCTGTTTCTTGTGTTTGCTTTTTGAAAAATCAGTAGCATCTAATAATAAGAAGAAAATTCCCAAGCCCAGCATGATGATGTTATTTCAGCAGCTAAGCCTCTAAATTAACTTGTAATGGAAGTGCTCCTGGCACTGGAAAGAAGCCAAATTGTGACACTTAAACTTCCAAGACGTGTTTGTTGAACTATTCCCCCAAAACTGCAGCAAACTGTCGTATGTATTTTATTTATTTTCTGTATCTGTTTAGGAATTTGCATCGATCTGTGTGCCAATAAAATTCCTGGAGAAAATAGATGGGCACAAAAAACCAGACAATAATACTGTGGAGCTGTTGGTTGTCTCAATTTTTTGAGGAACACACATAATTCTGAGATCCTTTGTCACACCACCCTGAAGGAAGTTGTTTGTCTTTCTTTCAGGAACAAATTAGGTCAGAGCCATGAAGGAGACAGTGGAGCAGCCTGAGTTGGATCTTTAATTAGCAAATGGTTCACAGAATTAGCTCTGGGTTTTGTTTTTCCTTTTCCCCAGCCCTTTGGTTTATGGAAATGTGTGTTCACACGAGAATCAGATTACCAGGAGCCATTTGTGTCCCAGTGCTCACACTGATTGCCCGTGACACCCATGGGATGGCAACACCACCACCAGCCTTGGGAGAGCCTCAATGCACCACCACCATTTCCAGTTGGGTGATCATTTGTAGCA
The DNA here is from genome assembly GCA_013397295.1 of Polioptila caerulea. NCBI lineage: Eukaryota > Metazoa > Chordata > Aves > Passeriformes > Certhiidae > Polioptila > Polioptila caerulea. The sequence continues at coordinate 174,242 of VYXF01005530.1, read as the reverse complement.
AAAGCAAAGTGAGTTTAACATTCAGGACTATTCCCCCTCTTTCAGCAGGCTCTCTGTACCCATGTGTGGCCAATTCAGTGCCCAAAATAGACAGAGAGCACAAGAAAACCCCACCTGCTGCCCAGGCAGTGCTCATGGAGCACACCTTGTGCTCCCCTGGAACATTCTGAGCCCCCTTTTCCATGGATGCTGAATCTCCAAGCAGTTTCCACCCAGCCCATTCTTAGCACCCACCATAAATCCCGTTTGGTGCCCTCCATTTGCTGGGTTTTGTGTTCTTGAGGAGCATTCTGTGCTGCAGAGTTCACTGCTCACTTGCAGACCTTCAGTTTCTGCTCCTCAGATGAGCCCTGCCTGCAGTGCTGGTTAAACACATTGCTCATGTTTCTGTGCATGTTTTCCTGGGCTCTGGAGGTGTGTGTGAGTGTGTGTCTTGTTGCTGCTGCTTGGTGAGTGCTCATGAACTGATCCACGTGCAAATTACAGAAAAAAACTGAAAAAAATGTCAACTGTGAGGCACCAGTAGCAATGGCCTGGCAATAATATGACACCAAAAAGAGGCAGAAGTAGGCAGGACAAGAACAATCACCTCAGAAATGACAAATTTTCAAAATGACCAAATCATGTGCAGTGGTAAAGGCTGGGGGAGAAAGCTACAAAAAAGAAAGGTAGGGAAAAACAAAGCCAAAAAGGAAACTAATAAACAGGATACTAATAAAATTATAACACAGAATGATAAAGACTGATGAGGATATTCAAAGCAATTAGAACACACAAATCTAATGTTGTTAAATAAATGCACAGAAAAAAAAAATCCACCCAATCGATTTCCTAAGGCAGCACAGGCACTGGAAGGACAAAACCGGTGACAGTGACAAAAAAATTAAGACTAAAGCACGAACATCTGATCAATAACCAGTAAGTCCTTGCAGAAAAGCCAAGAAAAGCGTGAGGAAGACACAGCTGGGGTAGGAGGAGGGGTCAGCAGGACAAGGAGTGGATCCACTCCGTGGCCACAAATGGGAAATCACATTTGAGACACCTGAGCAGGTGCACAGGAAATTGGGAACAAAGCTGTTCTAATTGTGCCAGAGCAGGCATTTAGGCACCAGCACTGGAATTAATTCACCCTGGGCAAAAACAAACAAAGCCCACCCACACATCAATCAATCAATCAATAGAGCCACGCCAAAAAATAAATCAAAAAGCCTACACAGAGATAAGATATAAATTCCAGAACCTTTGGCAGAAGTTCCAACAGAAATTTCAATGAGAGGTTTTTAGCTCTAAAGACTGAAATACCCCTTTCTTTCAGAGGTGTTTGGCATATGACAAAAAACAGAATAGAAATATTCTTCTGTCACCACTTACAACTGTTAGATAACATATCTTGAATTTCCAGGGTTAGCAGGTTGTCATGAGCCCTATGTTAACAGAAGGAGTATTTTATTCTTGAAGACACTTGCTATTTCTGGAAGTTAAACAAGATATTCCAATAAAGTAGAAAAGATCAAGCAGGAAAATTAATATTCCATCTCTCCTTCCATACTGATTTGCAAGTTATATATTCAATAAGAAGAGACAATTAAATCTCTTTCCTTTTTTTGGGCAGACATTTATATTCCAACTGTACCAGGAGAATCTTGGATTTTGATTAAATATATTGTTAACTATGCTTGCCACTCAGCACAGTTTGTGGATGTTGAATACCAGAGCAACACTTAAATGGCCAAATTTGAGAAAAGTCACCTTTCATTACAGAATCCTTCAGTTTTTTACAGAAAGATATTCAGGAGCTCTCCAGTGTTATTTTCTTTTTCTGCTTCTATCATCTCAAAGAGTCAATAAGACCTTTGCTGAAAATGCTCCTCTTTTGCTGCCCATCCAAGCAGCTCTGCAAGGCTTCACAGCAGAGGCTTTTCTGCTTTTTGGGACACTGGACTTCACTGCAGAATTCCTCCCAGGGCTTTGGCAATAACAATTTCCCCCTAAAACCCGAATGGGATCACAACCCCCATGGTCACCCACGTGAGATCTTTCAGAATGGATTTCAGAGATACTCCTGGTGTGGGTAAAAAAACCCCAAAATTTCTATGGCCAGGAACTTTTCTGACAGAGCTTTTAAATGAATGCTTTTTTCCAAGACTGCGCAAGTTTCTCGAAGATTTTCAACATCTTTTCTGCACACAAACAAATGTCCCCCACTCAGTTAAATCAGACCACCCCATTCCTGGTTTTGGCAAATTTTCCCCACTCCTTAAACCATTGCCTACCAAGGGCAACAGAAACTGGTACATTTAAACTGAAACTGTTTAGAACTCTCTCAGCATTCTGCAACATTAAATCAAGAGTAAAAACCAAATGCAAAGCTTTCAAACCAAACAAAACTCAATTAGAGACTTCTCTTTTTATACTTTACACTGAACCCACTTCTTTGGAGGTTTGCTAATTCTCTTTCAGTGCACTGCAATGGAATGAGCTCCTCCCAGGTTTGCTTCTTGTCAGAAACAGAAAATACTGTGGGGTGTTCTGGCCTGTTATGGAGTCTGGAGAGATTGGGGAGGAGCACAACCAGTACAGGACTCAGCATTTTGGGGTACAGGGCTCAGCATTTTGGGGCACAGGGAGGTCTGGATGCACATCTGGTGTTTGGGTCACCTTGCCCTGCAATAAGCCAGCAATACCTAGAGATCACCTGGCTGAGAACACCTGGGGTGCTGGGCACTCCTCAGGGCACTCAGGACATCAATTGTATTTTCTCCTCTCAAACAGGGCCTTGGCAGTGCCCACTTTGCCCCAATACCTCCTGAAGGTACCCCATAATAAAGTAAACTGGGACTTTCTAGAAAATAGTACTCAACTGACATAACACAGATTCAGATCTGTAAAGATTTCAGAAGATCCAGCATAGGATTCATTACACAGCAAAGCTCTGAAAAACACTTTATCCTAATTGAATGTTTGCAAGGAAATTCATATGGTGTTTTATAGCACAATTTTATGCATCATCAATTAGCAATTGAACCAGTTTCAAACTCTGAACTCTTGGAAGCATCAAGCACAAAGAAAATTCTGTAGCCCACATTCATTTCAGAACAAACTGACAGGTAATGCTGAACCTGTTACATCTTCTGCAAAAACTTATTCACATTGCTTCCACACACCCAAAAACCCAGACAAAGGAACCCCACACAATGACAACAACCTACAGAAAAATAAAACTTTCCTCATCCAAAGGATGAGGAGAAGCTGAACCACACATTCGAAACAAATGACATTTCAATTAGTGCTTTGGATTATTCATATTTTTATCCCCTAAGCCCTTCTAAAAATCCTCACCAGAGTTGAATCAAACTCTTACTTTCTATGCAAACTTACTGATCCAAAATCTTTATAATTCTGTTCTGAAGCCCCACAGGATACTGGTCCATAGGGTAACCCTGCTTTCTCTATCACACTGGTTCTTGTACCAGAACAGGCTGAGGGAATTGAAGGCAAGACTGGAACACCAGAAAAACGGGAAAAATGCACAAATTCAGAGCAGATTCTCCCTGAGACAGCCTTTTCTAATTAAGCTAATGCAGTCTAACTAAACTTATACGGGAGCTCTTTAATATTTATTCTCTGTGTATGATTTGCTCTCAAGGACAGAACAGTTAATGACTCCATCTTGTGATCTGAGTCAGAATCAGGGCTGGCAAGAACAACAACAACAAAAAAATCACACCACCAGTTCAAGAAAATTAGTATGCACACTGATATTTTCTTCATTTTACCTTAGCACAGAAAGAAAACTGAACTCATACATCAGGAACCCTGCACTGGATCAGCAGACACTGGAGCTATTTACAAACCTGACCAGTGCATCTGTTTCTGAACAAGAACAAGACAGGAGGAAAAAATGCAAAATCCATTCCCCATTTGTAGCTTGGCTTCCAATATTTTCTTTCACCTTTCCAGCATGTTTATCAAATGACTTTTTTTTTTCTTACTTTGTAAACCTGTGTGAGAACAACTTGATGTTGGTACTGTACTTTATTCGTATGAAAATGTCAAGCCAAGTAAGGAAGCAATAAAAAGCAAAGAAGAAATATGATGAGAATTTCTAATATGATCTTAGTAGGCATCTTGCTTCTCTGATGCTCAGTGTTATCTGCACAAATAGAGCCAGATTAATGAAAGGTGTGAGAAGAAAACATTTGTCATGCATTCAGTTTTAACCAATAAAAGAGCTCATACAGCACCAGCTCTCAGTACTCAAAATATTTTCAGCTTTCATTTCTAAGTAGACAAAATAGCAAGTGTAGCTATCTAGCACTTTTCCACATCATTTCAATGAATATTTTCCATGGGTGTGTGTTGAAGGGCTCTGGCTCAGACTCACTTGTGGGCAGTGGGCAGGGCTGGGCAGGAGCAATGGGAATTTGCCACAGCTGTAAACTGCAATCCCAAAGCACAGGGATTGCACCAAGCAGCTCCAGCAGGGCCCAGGGCAGCCCTGAGTGCTGCTCTCAGCAGGGGCAGGGCTGAACCAGCCCTTCCAAGAGCCCAGCACAGCAGCAATCGTGGCCTCTGGCTGCTCTCACCCAGTCTGCCCCAGAGCCCCATCCCAGCTGGGACCCAGTGCTGGGCAGGAGCCCCTGGCTGGGCTCCCTCACCGCAGGCAGCACATTCCTCCTGCCTGAATTTGTGGCTGCTGATGGTGAACTCGATGCTTCTAAAAACTTTGGAGGCAAAACCTCACCAGGAATGGAAGCAGTGGGTGGCACCTCCCTCATCCTGGCAGTGCCACGATTCCGTGAGCCTCAGGCAGCTCACTCCTCTCTGCTGCTGACCAAAAAACTCCAAGTTTTCACTCAATTTAGCCAAGATCATTATTTCTATTTTCATTTTTACTTCCACTCCTTTTTCTCTCTCTTTATCTGGTACTTTCCATCCAACGTTTTTGATTTCTCTATTTGTTCATCTTCTTCTATTCTCAAAAGTGTGTTCCACATCCCATTAGTCACTGTCCCCTCTGCACTTTAAACTCCAAGAATCCCATTTCAGCTGTAAAATCTCTACACAATCTTTACAGCACGAGGCAGGCAAATTCTTCTCTCCCACCAACACAATCCATTGCTTACAAACTATTTTTGAGATGCAGAACTGAGAGCAACAAAGTTCAATTCTGACATCTGTGTGCTTTCCTGCATATTAGCACTTCACTTTTGGTTGCCAGCAGTATTAATTTGATTGTGCTTCATAAGAGACTTTCCTTTATATTGGTGTGAGCTACTTGAGTGGAAGACTAAGAGAGAATTTCTTCCCTCCCACCCCAGCTCCCCTTTTCTGTGCAGTGCAGAACGTTGTGGATATTTATAATTGGTTCTGTTCAATAACAATATTTCTACATCTTGGCCTGAAGAGGGAAGCTGGAAGTTCACAGGATGTGATATTGAGCAGTAGCTTTGTTTAATGCCTTCATTGTCACTAGGTGGAAATCAAACTTACAGTTTATTACATTGATTCCACTCTTAATAACTCTGGACTGTTTTACAGATCTCCCCAACTGGCAGTAGAAAATTCATCCTGAGTGTTCCAAAAAAGAAAATACAAGGGTCAAAAAGCCATCTAAAGCTGCAGTTTAGAACTCCTCTACAAAGAAGGGAAGTGAGGACCCTTTTGGAAAGTATCCCCAGTACAATTCATCAGGCACTGGTTGAAGATAACAGAATATGCAGAGAATCTCAAAAGGGAGACAGTGTGGCTCTGCTGTCTGAGTTAATACTCCTTTCAAAACCTGTTTCGTGGGCACAGGCAGCAATCAAATAAATATTGATATTTTTTTATTCATGGTTGAAAACTAGAACAGGGATTACAAACATAATTTTTAGGAGCAGTAAAGAAAAAAGCTAAGATTTTTTTGCAACAGTGTTAATTATATTGAATTCTGTGTGCATTAATACCCAGGTGTTTGAACAGCTAGTTTGTAATAGGGATAAAACCACAGAAATAAGTGATCTCCAAAGCTCTGTTTAGAGCACACTCCCATAATTCTTTCATAGTTAAGGGCTACTCCCAGGAAAGATGACATGCTCAAAAAGAGCAAGATAAGGGCATACATGAAAATTTTCCTTTCCTTTATGTTCTACAAAAGCTTGCTGAGCATCTTTAAAAAGGGCAGTGAATACATCTTTCAAAGTTCAAATACTTCTGGAAAGCATTAGATAAAATATTTGCTTAACAACCCAGGAACAGATTCCTCATATTCTGATTAAAAAAAACCCCTACACTAATAAAACCCAAACCCACTAACCACCCCCCAAAAAACCCCAATAACCCTCCCCCCAAAATAGAAAATTAATAGAAATTATCGAGTAAAAAACCCTAAACTTGACAATATAATAGAATAAATTTGGTGCAAGAGGAAATGTCTTTCACATATTCTCTACTCTAGGGTACAACTTTGGCAGGTAAAACACGAGGCTTCTTCAAGCAAATAGAAAAAATAGAACAGAACCACGCAGACAATCAGACAGTGGGAAAAACTGCATTCAGGTATCCCTGTTAATATCCTCTGTTTGGGCAAGCAGTGATTGCTCCATTCTTCCTCTCACAGCCTCTTTTCAGGGGCCCATGCTGCTGCCCAGCAGCTTTTTCACCAAAATAATTTTCATGTGCAGCAAATGGCACATCACAAATCTTTCAACTTCCCCAGTTTTAGCAAGATAAGCACTTACTTTCCCTCTATTTCAAACTGTGTAAATATACTTCCAGAACTTTTACCCAAAGCAGCAGGAAACATTTCCTTTTGCACTGTCACCTAAGAAACCTCGTGTAGCTGGGCCAGTGACGAGCACGCTGCTCTTTAATGGATAACTTTCTGTGCTGTTGACACTGTCATCCAACTCAGAAGGCATTTTGAGACTGCGAGGAAGACATTTACCTTGATGGAAATAAATCACCAAAGTCAGCAGAGATGCTGTTAATGATCATGGAGTGTGAGAGGCACAGGGTGGAGCAGGGGTTGGCCCCAGACTCTGCCCCAGAGCTAAGGCTGGAACAGGCACGAACTGCATCAGGTCACATCATCTCTGCAGAGCACTGATTTCTTTTTGCCACTCAGACTGATTTGCTATTATCTACCAATCCCTTCTCTCTCTCTCCTTACATATGCAGAGGATTGTATTGGGAAATGGCTTTCTTCAATTACTAAACTTTTTACACACCAGCTATTCAGCTATCAGAAACTTGTATTTATTTATTTCTTCCTAGCCTGTCCCCCAGGGATATTTGCAAGCAGTAGGGAACAGAAAAAGCCCCCCTGGTTTATAAATCAAACATGCAGCACAAAAGCAGCACATCAGCCTGGGGAGGTGAGTGCTGAAGGGAGTCAGAGGAGTTCCCAGGTCCCAGCAAGGAGCAGGTTCCCAGGTACTGTGACTGCGAGTACACAGAGTTCAAGAGGGGTTAATTCTGCTACAAACATTTCCCCACAACAGGCAGCTCCCACCGCGGGCACAATCCTTTCAGAGGACAGGAAAAGCTGAGTTTTGCTGCCCCAAGAGCAGAGGACAGGGTCCAGCCAGGGGAGGGTGGGTCAGGCTGGGAGGGGCAGGGGCTGAGGGATGGATGGTGCTGCTCCTGCAGGAGCACAGCCCTGCTGCAGCCCTGCTGCCCCTTCCTGCTCTGCAGCAGCAGCAGCCCCATCTCTCCGGAGCTCCCATGCAGCCAAACTAGTCAGCAAACCCATCTGTTGCCCCAGGCAACTGCATGCATGGCTTTGTTTCTGCAGCCATGAAACTTTCAGTAATGCTTCCTTCTGTTTGGGTGCACGGCAAAGTGCAGATCCCTTCCTGAAATCCCACCATTAAACAGCATTTCTCATTAGCATCCACTTAACATAAAGATCACAGCCATTTACAGGCCCCTTTTATTGCTACAGACAGGAAAATTCATTTCTATGGGCCTTTTTCTCTGGAACCTGCAACCATATTTCAGAAACCATCCAGCCTGAGCTCAAAACAAAAGTTTATAGTCCTTTCTTATTTCCATCCAGTATTGAATATTTAGATGTTAATAGCATTACATTTTCATAGCTTTTTTAGTTCTACCCCCTCATCTGTAAATAAGTCATGGGAAGAAAAAAAAAAATGATTTTCCCTTTCAAGCTGAGCTGTCACATAATAAAATATTTCATCATATTTGATTACATTAAGAATCTAACTTGCAATGTATACCCTCACTTCCAAAATTTCTGAATATATGTATGTTGAAATTAAGCAAGTGTGACATAGTTCTTGGTTCCCTTGGGAACAATATTCAGAGCTCATTTGAGTTGTGACCTGCTTATGCTGCCAGGGAGTATTAGTATATTTGTTGGATCTTTAGAATAGAGATATGGAGTGAAGGACAAAGGCAAAAATAAGACTCTAAATTCACAGATGAAAAACAGATGAGATACTGCTCTGTTTCACAAGGCAGTGCTGGCTTTTTATAGAATCTGCCCCATTTCGTAAGCTCTGTGGAAGAGATCACCCTTTTTCATAGGAAAATGTTTTAGATGAACTATGCATGGAAGAAACCTCCAGCACAACTTATGGTCCAAGGTGTTTAAATAGGTTTCAATGAAGAATTAAGAATGGAAAACAACTTTAGGAATTATTTTGCAGATTGGATGGCGGTTCAAGGTGGAATAGAATAACCATATTAGCCACGAGGAAATTCCAATATAAATGGAATTTCTGCTGTTGTCATTTCTGCTCCAGCACAGGGCTGTGTACAGGGGTTTGGCCCCTGTTTATTAGAACAAGTGGTGCTGATATATCTGTATATCCTTCCTTCATCTAAATCTGACTGCTGAGCTTACATCTGACACATCACGCCCTCAGTCCACTGCCAATCACAAAATCCAGGCCTCCACACACAGTTCAGACAGATTTTAGGATTAGACTCTCATGCATATTAGGATTAGGCTCTTTCTTTTCACTCCTCTTCTCTTCTTGGGAGTTCCAGGTGGGATTAGGCCAGGGAGCAATTCTCCATCCCTCTCCCCCAACCTGCCACAGGTTCCCTTCCTGCCACCTCATGGAGAGCTGAGCTGCACCAAGACACACATTTAGTTCCAGCCAGGGTCACTCAGCAGTGACTCCCTGAAGTGTTTATCCCATTTCTGAGGTAAAGAAGCATTTGCCACATGGGAAGGATGTAAGTGCTTCCCTGACAAAAATGACATTTCTACATCTCTTCATAAACCAGCTGGGCTGGGGAAGGACCCACAGCTTGGAGCACATGGTCACAGGGTCACCAAAATAAACCCTGCCTGAGCTGCAGCTCACTGAAACCCTCCTCAGTTCTGCCCTCCTTCTGTGCCCAACAACCAAAACCAGCTGACAGGTCAGACAAACCTGGCAGGCACTGCTTGGAGGCAAAGGAGGTTTCCTCCAGTGCACATTATCAATACATTTCTGTTAGAGCAGCCTCATCTTTAATACTGCACTGAATAACCTTAAGCTTATTAAACTGCCTCCTTTACAAGTATAGACAGTTGTACTCAAACATGAAAACGAGTCAAGGAAAAAAACCAAACTGTTCCTCATAAGAACTGCAAATATGAATGTGTTCCTATTAGCTTTCATAACATATTTAAGTTTGCCTTTCTTGTCTTCATTTTTTTACTCTAAGAGGGAACAGTGAACTTGTTCTTCCTGAATAGGGATAATTTATGATTACCTTGTTTAATTTTATTATTTTGCTGCCTTAAGTTCTTGTTTACAGTGCCTTTTCTGCAGCAGAACAAAAATCCCTTTAAAGTTCAACCTGCTAAATTAATAAACCGTGTTCTCAGTTTTAGTTCCATGTTAAATGGAGCTGCATAAAATTGTTATAACACACCCATAAAACAGCAGCAGATGCAATATGTTCAAAACGATTATTTTCTTTTAATTTTGTAAACATACAGAAAGTTTGCATTATAGCCTACCCTTAAGCACATCCCTGCTGTAAATTAAAGACGTGCCAAATCAGCTCCCAACACATTTTGCAGTAAACAAACAATGAGACGTGGGACACTGCAAAATGAGAGCAGTGAGACATCAAGGCAGAGTAAAAATCAGTGGCCAACTCAGAGCAAAGCATTTGACAAATCTGGAAACATTTCTGCATCTCTGCCTGTTTGGGCACCACAACCACATTTTGATCAAGGTTTTACACACTGTGGGTAAGGCCTGCAGTGGAGTTTCACAGATAAGACAATAAGGAAATTATCATTTCAGCCCCCAGTTTCATCCTCTGTGACTGCAGTGAAGGGTCTCAAAGGCTCAGGAAATATCCAAGATGTCAGGGTACAAAATGAAGTGGAATTGACCCAAAGGGGATTGTGTGTCAAAGAATGAAGAGCTGTGTGCTTTTCTTAACAGTAGTAACAAAGTTTCTGTGTGATAGACAGCTCTGCCAGAAGTCCATTAAAAAATCCCAGGATAAGTTATCTGCTGATCAGTAGAAAACTGAGTAAACTAATATGAAACCTAAGTATTGTATAGATTATACACTAAATACTAAGGCACAAACCACCCAAACCTCTAAATTATGGAGAATCATCTCTAAAAGAAGAAAATATCCAAAGGTAACGACAGAACACACACATATCTGCATGCTTTCATGCTTTCAGAACGAGTCCATGTCTATATATAACATTTGCATGTGTTTTTCAACAGATACATTCACTACCCTAATCTGCTTTAACTTAGCATTGAGAAAGTGTTCAAAATTCATGCAGTGCTTCATAAATTTGGCAGCACTAAAAATTGATCCAAGCTTCAATCAAGGTAACAGGAGATTGTACACTGACCTCAATTAGCTTTGGATCAAGCCTTAGGAGAATTAGCACTGTTCTAAGCAGTCATCATCCGTGGGTACATGCACAGAGAGTAAACCAGGAGCACCTCCACAATGGGCAGAGTTACTCTAAATTGGCACAAGACCAGCCACATTTTTTTTTTTTTTTTTTTAAACCATGATTTCTTTAAAAGTCTGCTAAGTCAGGCTTGCCCTACTGCTGAACTAAACCTCAAGATAATCTTTAGAAAAAAAAAAAATAAATTGCACACTGAGAGAAAAAAAACAGAGTTGGTGACCTGGAGGAGCTGCAAATGCAACCCAGGGCTGTGAGGCAGAGTGAGCCCCATCCTGGGGGCTGGGAGCTGCAGAAGGTCCTGTGAAGAATGGCAGAGCACCAGCATTCCTTCCTTCCTTCAGTCCTTCCTTCTCTTCACCCATCCATCCATCCATCCATCCATCCATCCACCCACTCATCCATCCATCCATCCACCCACCCATCCCAAGGCTGTGCAGACACTGAGCCAAGCAGGGCACTCTGTTTTGTCACACCCCACCCCAAAAATGACCCTCAACCCCTTAAAAAAACCTCTTAAACCTCCCTCCTTCAGCCTGGCTCCCCACCATGCCAACAGCCAAAACACATTTGGTCACTCCCTGCTGTCTCTAACCCAGAATTCCCAAATTCAGGTTAAATAACCAGGGCCAACAGTCAGGAGCACCAAGGACAGCAGAGCTGTCACCACGACCAAGAGCCACGGGGAGGGGAAGGAAGTTGGATGTTAATTATTTGTCATTAGTTTCTCCTTTCAAGGGAAAGTTGCTGACTTGCTGGGATGGTTAAAGCAGCAGGAGCAGTGTGTGGTTCTGGCACTTTGCACAGCTGCATTATCCAATTTCAGGGTAGTTACCTGGTAAATGAGGGTAAAATAATCCTGTTTAAACAGACTAAGAGGATATGGACAAATTGTCAATCATTTTTCTATATGTTGGTCCTGTGTACCATTCAGAAGGTGCCAGTTCAAAATGGTACCTTCCATTCTCCTGACCCTCTTGGCTCTCTAAGAATCTTTTCAATGGAAACAGGAATTTCTTCCAAGGATATGCTCTTGACTTCCTCTTGCACTAATTCCTCTTGAGCAGTGAAAGTACAACCCCTCAAATACTTCACACTGCCATCTAAACAGATCACTTGTAAGATGCCAGGCCCAAGGAAAGTCCTTGGAATTTCTGATGAGACTTCCATAAATTTACAAGTTAAATCAGTTATGAAGAAATTGTTTCACTCACATTTCAAAGACTATTTTTTATAGAGACACACACACACACACCACAAGAAGAATGTAATGAGAATTTCTTTTATTCATGAAGAAAGCAAAAGCAGAAAAAGTCACATTTGAAAATATAACCAGTTTGAATAGAAACATTAAGGAACTTCTGGCACATACTGGGAAACTGGGGGGGAGGAAAGAGGGGGGAAACAAGAGAAACATCAAACTCCAGTGTATATAGAACATGAAATACTAAGCAATGTAAAGCCTCAACAACACTAATAAATACAGGCCTTGTGAAACATGTGATGCATAGAGTGAATTAGAATGTGGGCATTTGCAGTTTGGTGTAAGAGGGGGAAATAAAACACAAACCACAGTGGAAGGAGAATGCACAGCTACCCCAGCAGGTGGGTCCAGTCACATCCATATTTTTGGGCTATTTTAAATTTCAGTCAGCTCAGGATGAATCACTGCGCTCTCCAGTGGAAACTCTTAATTTCTGACAATTATAATGGACAAAATATTACAATATGCTCAGTAGTTTGTAGGGAAGGAGGCAGGAAGATCCACCTCAACCAGCCCATACCCAGTGCTCTGAGCTACCAATTGTCACAACACAAAATATTGAAACCACAAATTATTCCTCCCTAATTTACACCACAAGAAACCCTAAGTCCTAAAATTCTTCTAGCATTTAGCAGAGGCTTTTATCAGCTGGAAGGTTAAATCCTGGGCAGCAATGCCATTGGTGGCAGATTAGATTTAATCTCTTTATACTGACACCTTCACATTTTAGAATTGAGGGAAGAAAAAGCTCCACACCTACACTGAACTCTGAAGGACATGTACATTAATCATAGCTTATTTTTTTTTAATTTCTTTGGGATAAATAAAGGTTTTAATTATACAGGTCCTGGTTTGTTCTGTTTGTTTCCTAATTAGAGAAAAATGGCAAGTCTCCCAATCTAAGCTCTTTCCCTCTGAAGAATTTAACAATACATTTGGACAGGCACATATATTTATTTGGAGACTGCACAATGAATAAAATCCCACTTGCACTTAACAGAGCAAAGTTTGCCAGAATTCAGTGTGTGAGCCAAGGCTCCACACTCTGCTAATGGCAAAAATAGCTCTCCCTGCAGTCCAGCAGTGGATTTTGTGCATTCCTGTATGTGCCTGGAAACACCCACAGCACCTGTTGTTTGTAAAAAAGGGCTGCATTGAAACTAGACTGGGAAAGAAGGAAAAAGGGAAAAAAAAAAAAAGGGAAGAGGAAAAAAGAAAGAAAAAATTTTGTGAGTGGGAAAATAAGGACAAAGATGGTAAGTGTGAATTTTGAAGTGTTTCTGCTGAAAGGACTCAACTGCAAAGGGCAGCATCCAATAACTTTCACCCAAACCCCTCAAAACACAAAAACTTTCTGTGGAGGCATTTCAAGATTATTGTTAAGGCAGGTTATCAAGCAAAATAAGGTGAGGAAACTGAAGGAGGCCAGGAGCAAAGCCAAGAAATCTCAATTCTAGTGACAAGGCAAATGACCAGAATTCTGTACTCGGGTAAATCCAGACTAACACACACTGTGCAGAGAAAATTCTCTCTGTGTCTTTCACCAGTGTGGAACTGAAGTCAGGACTCCTTCCTCCAAGTTGCACAGAATTGCTTCTCAGGTTCTACTTGCACTGAAACCACCCAAGAACAAGGGCATGGATGCCAGCACCCCAAATGGCTCTTTACTCAGAAAGATAAAAACCCAACAATCACACAAAACACTGAAAATCTCCCACTGCATTTACCATTAATTACACCAGGATCTGACTCCTCTGGCCTTTTCCTACTCCCAGTTGTTTAGTCTGGCTCATTCCCTGCATGATCCCCCTTGCTCCACCCTCTCCCCATCTCCAAGATTTTCCTTGAGGGAACATTTCTGCATCTGGCACAAGCAACTGTGTGATTTTTGCTTTGTCCCCAGCTTTTGAGGTGATGATGGAAATTAAGCTGGCATGGATTTTGACCTTACCCATTCCTGCCAAGGGCTCTGATCAGATCTCAGGTGCTGACCTGGCTCATTCCTTTTGGTGGAGTCAGTGTTGCTCTTTCACTCTCTTTGCAGAAGAAGAGCAATCAAATTGCTCTGCAGATCAGACAGTGGCTCTTTCTTGTTCCTTGCAAGCAGCCAGAGCAGCCCAAAGCTCCTCTGCACAGCCCCTCACAGCAAAAATTCTGCTGTCCCAGGATCTTTGTCACCCAGGTATTGTTGGCATCCTCTTTGAATTGTGAGAAATGAAACCCTGGACAGAAAAGACATCCACAGGAAATCTGCACAGGTCCAGGAACTAAGATGAGCCCTCCAAAGCCTCCCAAATATTCAATCTGTAAGGTTTCCTCCTCCCTCCCTTGGCAAAGGTCGTCAGTAAAAGGAGCTTTCCCAGTTTTATTCAGAGTTAAGGTATTAAAAGGGTCCTGTCCATTTGCACTCAGCCTGGGACAGTGCCTGTCAACTTTGATCCTCTGCTCATCAGCCTGGGCTCCTACTTCAGTCTTTTCCTTTTCTAGTCATTTTTTCTAACATTCTTCCAAATTAAACCATATTTTCCCCACTTCTTATACCCAGCAACCAACCATCACATTGGAACCTTCACCCCTCGACACATTTTTAATATTTTCTGTCTCCTACAGCGCACTCTGTGGATTTTCCCAGTTCTAAAATTGCCTTTGCACCTCTCTAACCCTCCATGAAAGGAAACAAACACATTTTATTTGTATTTTTTGTATAACTTGGCTTTGAGTCTGGCTTCCACGCTCGTCAGCTGAAAGGCAGAGCTGCTCAGAGCTGTCAGCAGAGCAAAGTCAAGCTGAGCTGTGCCACGATTTATGCAGGTAGGGCCAGAGCTGTCAGTTCCACTGGCCTGACAGGGGGCTGGAGCTCTCACTGCTGAGAATCCAGATTCACCACATGACAAATCCAGCTCCGGCCCCAGAATGACAGAATGCAATATGCAATTCAAAAACCACATTTTCAGTAGCACAACAGCAGGATAAATAAATTGGGAGACAATCTATATTAATATTGCAAGCCTGAAAGCAGACTGTTTATTTCTCCCATTTAGATTCATAACGGAGGCTAAAATATTTTGCTTAAACAGAGACACAATAAAGAAAAAACTGCAGTTTGATTTATGATTTAAAGAGAGATCACATGGATTCTAATATTACTATTTATTAGAATTTCCCACAACTGTGACAGAATCTAATACCTTCAAAACACCCAAATGCAGCTTGACAAAGCTCCCTCCATTCCATCCCAAGCAGGATTTATGTGGCTGAAGTTGTACTTAGGCTAGGAATGATTCCCCCAGCTCAGCCATCTGATGAAAACCAGTATTTAAATTTGTGGTGGCCCCTCTTCCAGCTGCTATAATTGCTGCTCAATCAGCTCATTCAGGGAGGGAAGCTCGAGTCCTGCTCAGCTGCCAAGGTGAGAGACACAAAAGGTAGAGTTTGAACCTAACCTTGCTTGGGGACTCCAAATCTTGCTGCAGAAGCTTCTTGCTGACACCCCCAGAACTATCTTAGGAGATACTTAACTTTTAGCTTTAGTGGGGATAATTCCCATATGATGCAGGTTATAGTGCTTAGAAATATTATTTTTGGCACTCTCTGAAGTTTACAAGCAAGATATCTATAGCAGCTGCTTGAAGAACTGCCCAAATCAGCTTAATAGAAACTGACCTTAATACAAGGGGAAGGATGGGTATTAATCTGTTTGAAGAAATGCAGGGAAGGTTCTTTAGCACAGTGAGTTCCCTTAATGTGATCTGTCCTGCAGCTTCCTTTGCTCAGTTCACAAGGGAAATAAGTCATGCACACAAGAATCACAGGCAATTAAGAGGAAAACTAGAATGGCTGGTTTCAAGTTTCCTGAATGAAGAGGAACAAAAATGTCACCATCATCCCTGCTCTTCCCTGTCAAGGGATCATGAGCTCTGTTGGCATTTTCCTTCCAGCCCCTTGTTCCATACCTGCCCTGTGCTAGAACACACGAGCCCTGCTCCCAGACTGGAACTCCAAAATGAGAATTCACTCTGCAAAAACGGGCATTTAATGGCTTCCTTTCTTGGAGATGCCCCTGCTAGGACAGATACAATCTGACATGAGCATGGGGAGTCAGGACATGGACCAGAGACAGCTTTTCTGCAGAGGCAACCACATCTTTCTTCAGAGAGCAAGAAGGGAATGGTCAGCAAACCCAATGGAAGAGTTATTTATTCCTCCTGTCCTGACAAAGATAAAATGCACAGCAGACAGCAACACCGTGGGTATCATTACACACAAAAATGTAACCACCAGCACTCTGATACCCTGTCCAAGGAACAAACCTGCATCTTACACAGTACGTGGTGGAGCTGCTTTCAATTTTTTAAATTAGTGATGTGGAGATTAGAAATAAAAACCAGGGAAGAAGTGTTGTTCTGCAAGTAGTAAATATGAATGTCTTATAATGTTTGCTGAAGATTCTGCTTTCATATGAGAAATTCACTTTTAATCCATTTACTCCACGTTCTGAATAACATCAGACCTAAAGGAAGGCTCTTGATCACTAACACACAGACAAAAGCATTCAGTTGGCTCAAGACTTTCAGGATTTTCTCTCATTTTATCCCTAATCTCCCTTTTCCAGGGATTTCTGGACTGTACTGGTGTCAGTGAAATACCAGTGCATGACATTCCAAACTGTTTTGCTGACCCAACTAAAAACAAAATTCCAAAGCAAATCAGTAACTATCTCTGAGGCAGAGTGACAGGATTTTTTTTTTCCCTTAGTAGAAGATGAAGTGGGTAACAGTTGCTTGGGGTTTTTTATGGACATGTTCAGTGACATGTTTATGAAAATTAGATATTAAAAGCTCAGCACCTAATTCCTCATCTTAAATAAATTCTCACAATTCTCAAGGAGAGTCATGGCATGTTCTGCTTCCTTGAAAAACAGCCCACTACTCAAGTCAGCTTTTTTTTTTTTTTTAGGAATATGTATAAATTAATTGGATAATTTTCCAGGATGTGACTACAGGATGCTCTCTCCCTTTCCATAGCTCCAAAGAGCTGACAGGAGTCTTTCAGAGTTTCAAATGAAGCTGAAGGAGTTTTGTGCAAGCTGATACTTCAGTTACATACACCTGAACCCTTAAAATAAACCCAGCTCTTCTATTTATTTACTTCTTCTCTGAAATAAGCACCAGGCCATGAATGTGCAAGCAAATGGACAATTACAATTCCTCAGCTAATGCAGAAAGTCCTCGGCCTTTCATTTGATTGCAGACTGTAATGATAGGGACAGGGCAAGTGCCTACAGTCATTACTCAGCCTGATCAAAGAAATCACACCTGGGTACAATTGAATGTCAACACTCTCCAGCTCATTCTTTCCTTGGAACCCATTAACCTCTTCCTTTTGAGAGCTCCAACGGAATTTTTTTTGTTATTGAGATCCAAGGTTCTTTTATTATCAGTTAGTCTATCACATGCTGCTCTAAAAACGTGCTCTCCACGCAGCCTGTGGTTAGAGGGCTCACAAATTAGGCAGCAATCTTGAATAGTGGGGATAAAATATCCCTATGGAAAATAAGGAGGCCATCAGGGATGGAGACATAATTCAACAAGATACCTGTCCTCTGTGAGTGAGAAAGGCTTCAAAGCCACACTGACAGGAAAAAAAATATCATCAACTCCTACTGATAACCAAGAGCAGAATTTTACTGCCTCTGTAACACCTCAGGAACATCTTCCTCCACAGAAAATCCAACTGAACTGAACAGGGGGGAGCAGCACGGAGAGCAGGCAGTGCAGGGGATGGGAGGAAGAGGGAGGAAGAGGGAGGAAGAGGGAGGAAGAGGGAGGAAGAGGGAGGAAGAGGGAGGAAGAGGGAGGAAGAGGGAGGAAGAGGGAGGAAGAGAAACAAACCCTGAACTGGGAAAAAACTCCTGCCCATCTCTGCTGAGGTTCTGTGTCTCTGGAGAAATTCACATTTTACTATTTACAGAAGGAGTTACAAGAACACATAGGGACAGGACACAGGGAATGGCTTCCCACTGCCAGGGGACAGCCATGGATGGGATTTTGGGAAGGAATTCCTGGCTGGGAGGGTGGGCAGGCCCTGGCACAGGGTGCCCAGAGCAGCTGTGGCTGCCCCTGGATCCCTGGCAGTGCCCAAGGCCAGGCTGGATGGGGCTTGGAGCAGCCTGGGACAGTGGGAGGAGTCCCTGCCCATGGCAGGGGGGCAGGAACAAGATGAGCTTTAAGGTCCTTTCCAACCCAAGATGTAATCTCAGGCTCTGAAATTAGTGGTGCCTTAAACTTACTTTCCTACATAATTTATTGTGAATATTTAGCATGTCTGTACTGCTCCCTTCTCTTCACTCTTCACACAACACACACGTTTTCATTTGCCCCTCCACCACTGCAAAACTAAAGGGAGAAGAGTCTGCCCAGAAGTATGCAAATAACAGCACAGCTATGCTTATTTATTAATAAAAATTAAGGGATGGCAATGTGATCCAGTGAACACGATGTTTTAATAGAGAAGCCTTAGGCAGCAGCATGAATAGAGTGCCCTTCTTTTAGTCAAGCAATTTATAATAGATTGCACAGCCCCTCTGGGAGCTCAGAGCAGCTCTCTGCAGTCAGTTCAGGGCAGGGAAATCCAAATGCTTTTTGCAGATGTCTGTAACACTCCTGTGAGTCCTCAAGTGGTGAGTTCTCTGTTTACCCCTCCATAACAAGATTTAAAAGAATAAAAAAAACCAAAACCAACCAAACAATAACAACAACAACAACAAAATCCCACCAAAAATCCCCAGCCAGGACACAGCTGGAAACTGGGATATTGTTCCCTGCCTCTCCTGCCCACCCAGCCTTTCCTGGCTGGCACTGAAGCCCCAAGGGCTCAAGGCAGAGGATTCTGCTGTCCAACCTCTCCTGTTCCCTTGTGCCAGGAAATGCAGCTGAGCATCACCCAGGCTGCCTGGGCTCCTGGGTTCTGTTTGCTCTGAATTTCCCTTCTTTGCACCTCTTCAGTGGGTCAGCATGGGAAACAGCACACAGTAATAATAACAATTGAATATTATTATATTCAACATATTCAGTAATTGAAATTTAAGAGTTTTGAGTTAAAATTGGGGGTGAGGGACTGAGCAGTATATTCACCAAAAGTGAGAAATCCGTTCTTCCCTCTGGCAGACCCGTTTGGAAGAGCAGGAAGAGCTCAGCTCAGAGTTTCACTGATTTTCTGCCCCTCACTGTGTCCAGCTGGGAATTCCCAACTTTCCTGCTCTGAGTTGCTCCCTGGCACTCCAGGGCTGGCAGTGGGCACTGCCCTGTTTTATTTACACTCAGAGCTGCAGTCTCATGGCCCCTGGGCATTGACTGGCTGCTGCAATAAGATTATTTGGAATTATGAGTGGCTACCTCCCCTTATTTTAGCGGATTTAAGTCATCCAGAGTCTCGTGATGCACAAAGCACTGGGAAGTTACAAGCTTGCATTTCAAAGGGATCCTTGCTTAAAATCCTCCCTTTACAGATTGACAACAGCTTAAATATTTGATTTTGCACTACTTAAAAAAACTCTGTTGTTAAAGCAGCTACCAACCACTAAATGTATGAAAAAACATATATGGTAGAACATAAGCAAAGCTTACAGAAGTGAAGTTCCTTAGAAATTATACAGTTCCAAATGAAAAAAATAGTATTTCATAAATTTTATTTCCAGGTGAACTGATTTTGTAACCTAAATTATTTTAACGAAGAAAGCTGGAGAAAAGAATAAAATAAAAATCAAGGCTTAATTTGATCATTTCTCCAAATTTCACTTGACTTTGAGCATGCTAAAAAGGAAAGAACAAAGATGCAAATCTTGATTCTATTTCTTTGTAAAAACACAAACAAAAATATTTGGTATTAATAATTTAACTAAAATATTCTTCATCTACTCCAAAGCAAGAAACACTATGATGCCTTTTTTAATGGTATTTTTGGCAATTAAATTTACTCTTCCCCAAAGCCTTAACGATTTCTTTGTTTCTCCTGTGCAGATGAAACTCCCATAAGGAAAAGAGTTACCACCAAAATTCAAGATGATCTGTCTCATATTCCAGAGACACTGATAAATTTTTTTCATTAAAGTGAATTCACCACTTTGTACATCCAGAACAAACAGGAGCTGTATTTCACATATCACTTTTTGATCGTAATTTATGCACAAGCTTTGCCTCCTGCAACAAATCCGTGCTGGAAAGGATTGAAAAAGCCTTGCAGTGTGGAAATATTTTATTTTCATTTAAAAACTGCAACCCACGTGCTCAGACCTTTGGCAGCCATAACATCACTTTGGTCCTTCGGTCTGTTTGGGAATACAAAAGTTGTTTGCATCTTTGCTTTTATAAAGTTCTTCTCTGTAAATACAAGGTCAAACGAGAGTAGAGAGCCTTCCAGTTTCAATAATGTACACAGAAACAGGAATGATGTATCAGGGTACCTCAGCAAGAGAAAGAAACCCCAGGCCTTAGTGGTTGAACCCCAATGCCAACGTTTTTAAGCCCTGACAAACACAATTCCAGGCTCGAGGAAACAGGAAATTACTACAGAGATAATAAGGGAGATAACTGAGCTTTAAGATATCCCAGTTTATGCAATCTGCTGTCAGTCTCACTCAGGTGTGATGGGAGCCCCTGGGGGATGCACAGGAAGCAATTCTGAACCATTTCCAGGGCCCAGCTGGCCCAGGTGAAACGTCCTCTCCTCAGCCCCTCACCAAACCCACACTTGCTGTCCCCTCCCGGGTCAGTCACCCACAAACACAGGAGTTTTCCTGCATGAATCCTTTGCAGGAGCAGCATCTCTAAGTCAGTGGTTCCAGAGCCACGTTCAGCTCATGAACTTCTCTAAAAGAATTCTCTGGGGATCTCCATCAGCTGAAGACTCAAGACCCTGTGAATGTCCATGCTCAGAAAGTCAACAGGTGCATAAAGAACAGATTTACCTCCACCCCATAGCTCCTAATTATTGTAAAAAAGGAAATTTGTGTGCAGCGTTTCCTTTCAAAGGGCCTGAAGGTGTTGAACATCTTAAAATTCCCTGCCAGACTGTTCTGAGGACAGCAGGTCTCTCCCTTCATTAAAGCACACTGGGATTGCAGCAGGGCAAAGAAAAGGAAGGAGTTAACACATTAAAAAAATCAACATTCAGAGAGGATGAAAAACTCTGAAATGCTGTAATAATTTAATGAGCTCACCAAAGCATATATAGCACGTACAAAACCACAGATTTCAGTTTGTCCTCTCAGATATTCTCTTCTCCCACTGCCTGATGTTATAGCAGTGTGCCCCCCCACCAAATTTACTGTTTCTAATGGAGACAGACTTCAATTCATGAATGTATTTCTGGAATCAGAAAAATGTGAAACATCAAAGACCCATCATGTCACTAACCTGTCTGTCAAGAGAGGATGCAGGAATTCTTATTAGAGAGCATTGGCCTGTTTAGCTCAGTTATAATGAGATGAGGCTTTCATCATTTCCCTTCTGGAATCAGTTTCATTATTTGCTCAAATTCACTCTTAAGATATTTTTGATCCTAAAATACAACATTAAGTCATTTTTTTTTTCCCAAATTTTCTTTTTTTCCTCCTGGCTGCTTTCAGGATTTACATTCCATGTTACAATCCCTGTCCTTCCCTGGTGTTGGCACCACTCAATCCCTTGGATCTGGTTTTCCACTGGACTTGGAGCAAATATCTCAAGTACCATAAACACCTCTGGAAAATTTCAGACTCAAGTTAAGTATCTATCTCACTTGGATATTTCTCCCTTTTACAGTTTTTTTATCACTCTACCAGTCAGGAAATCAGATTAATGCAGTCATTTGGTAAAGTATGGCAATATTAAGACTAATATTGCAGCATTTACCTTGAAGAGGTTTTTGATCATGAAAACTTGTCTATTATGAACTGCCATTTCCTAGCACTGCCTACTGCAAAATCTGCTGTTCTGAACAGCACCAATTAAAGGCTGCAATCTTCAGCAGAAAAACGTTATCTGAAGAGCAGCACATCCCCTGGTTCCCAGGCTCACATCAGCATTTCCAGCACTCACTTTTACAGGCATTGTCTAGGAAAAGACTTTGCCAAACTTATGAGACTTTGCCATAACCTGTCTGCCCCTTTTTGCAAGGCTGGCTTCAAACCTTGACTAATATAAAGAATTATTAATTTGATCTGGGATATTTCACTGTGCTTCCATATGAACTTTGATTTTTTTAAAAGTCATCATCTCCATGTCATCAAAAAAAAAAAAATCGTTCTTCATCAAAAGAAATGTTTTTCTTAGAGAAAAAGGTTTTTATTTCTGTATATGGGAAAATCCATCTGTGGGGACACCTGGGTTCTCCCACATCCCAGAGAGCCTGGAACATTTCCAGTTAAATACTCCTGTCCTTCACATGGAAAACTGGGTGTAAACTCCTTGGAGTACTGAGCTGCCCTTTTTTTTGGAACTTTGAAAGCATCTCTCATGCTTTGGCAAGTATTACAATAGATTATAAGTGGCCTGAGAATTTTTAAATGTACATTTTTTGGCTGTCCCCATCCACATTAGGGAACTGCAGTCTATCATGTCCATTCCACAGCATCTGAGCACCGTGGACAAGTGAATAATTAGCTTTAGCAAGAATAGCCAGATTTATGTGAGGGAAAATTTAACTCCTAGAAAGCTCAGCAACTCGAGATGGATTTCTCTCTTCATGCAACACTAATCTCAGTTCATATTTCCCTTGTACTTAAGACAAATTGGTGAAAACGGACATGATTTAATTAAAATCTGAAGCCTTCACAGTGCTTGTCTCCTAAATGAAACTTGTAATGAAAATGAAAAAGACTATTTCTAAAAATTGCAAGCACCAGATTTTTTTTTTTTTTTCTCTTTTACACTGATAAATAACTTATGAATAAAATCTTCCTGGTAGCAATGGAGGGAGTTAAGACTCAAAGCTTGAATCAGAGCATTGCTCCACTCCTCTCCCAACCCCACCCCATGTACAAGCACCACAGGAAGGGTCACAGTCATTCCAGGATTCCTCAAGTAGCTGCCCAAAAAAAGGTAAAAAGGAACAGGCCAGCACGGGGTGTGCTGTTTCCAGCATTTTACTGGAACAAATGACCAATCTCCCAATCAGGGGATTTGTCCCAGTGACAATTCAGAAGGTTCAAACCTTTATTTTCCTGCCTGTCTCCTTCCCTGAGGGATACGCAATAAAAATCAGATGGCTGAAAATACTTTCTTCCCCCCATGTTGACCATTGTGACATTTCAGATGTGAATTTAAATCTCTTTTAACACACAAATACAAGCAGGTGATTTCTGGCCTGTTGCTGTTTTCTTTTAATGCTCATACAGACATAAAATCAGGTACCACAGGGCGTGGCTTTTGAGCAGCACATTTTTTAATTTTCTCCTGTGGTGTGGATTCACACTTTGACTCTAAAGCATCAGTTGAGAAGGAACTCCTGGCCCTCTGCACATTTACACCAAGAGGAAACTCCCCCCTTTGCCAACAGCAGCACCCCCAGACCCACAGCCCCCATATCTCCTTCAGGGAAATGGGTTTGGTTAAAGCATCTGAGATCAAGCACAAACTTGAAATAAAGAGAAAAAGAACCCCCAGCATCGTGAGCTTTTTATCATAAATTACCACCTACAATAAGGATGCTCCACAAAACCTCTTTCTATTAAAAGTCTCCCAGCATTTGCAACTTCCATCTAAAATCTGGTCCTTATGTGGAATTTCTTTCTCTTCTTACTTGTCAGAGCAGTAAGAGCCTCCAATAAAGTTCAAAACAGACAGGCAGTCTTGTTTGAAATAACTGAACTATTTGATTCTTCACACACCTTTAAAAAAGGATTTTATTGAATACTTCAACACACAGTTGTGTGCAGCTGCTAAAAACCTTGTGTGGGCTCAATTGCCTTTTCCCCTCAGGGCTATTAAATACAAATGCAAAACCTCAAACTCAGTAAATCCTGGAGCCTGAAATCTCTGAAATTAAAAAGAATAATGGAGAAATACTGCTACAGTCCATTTCATCCTTCCATTGCTCTTTGCCACCCACAGCACGCTGCACCAGACACAGGTTTGGTCTGATCCAATAAATACACACAGTCTTATGTTATTTTAAGTTTTGTTTCCAAAGGAAATGCCAATTAAGCAATGACATTCTCCATCTGCCTGCCTGCCAGTACTTCATGTCCCAATACAATTTTGGAATCAGTAAATTAATTTTGACAAAGTTTTCAGAGATTATTTAATTCCAGCAGGCTCTGATGAGGTTTGGCTGCTGGGTAGAGCGAGTCTCAGGTCCACTGGAACAGTAAAAACACACAGTGTGAGTTATAAAAACACACACAGGCTGCCCAGCCTGCAGGATTTCTTCTTTAAGATATCTATATCCACTTCCAGCAGCCCAACTAAAGAGCTCTTCAGAGTTCCTAAGGCATTTGTTATTAACACCAAGAAAACAAAGTTATTTGCTTTTTTTTTTTTTCCTCCAGCTAGTGGCCTTTCAAAACAGAAATGAAACAAAAATCATTACAACAGAAAGTGACACTTTCAACAGCACCGTGATTCAAAGCATGTGAAAGATCCCATAGCTTAAATCTGAATCACCATTAATAATAAAGCAAAAGTATTTTATCTAAAAGAAAACAAAAATCTTCCCCCTGTTTTTGGTACTGATGTGTATTATAAAGGAGAAAGCCAAAGGAGTAAACTGTTCTTTATTTAATGATGATGCTGTACTTTATATGCACAAGCAGACTTCTAGTTTTTTCAACCTTCCAATAACAAACAGAGAAAACATTTATTATTGATTAGTTGTCTTCTTTTGAATTAAAAATAAGTGTTGAGATTGTCCACACAGTTACTGTGAATTTGAAGCTTTCTCAAGCAATTATAAATACAAATCTGAAGAGCAAGATCCTTATTAGAATTATATATTCATAACAAAAAAAAAATAAACTAAAACTGAACAACATAAGAAGAACTAAAACTTCAACATAACATAAACTAAGAAGCAGGTGGACAGCAAGAGCCTTGGCTTCTGGTGATAAATGGGGAGGTCTCACACCCAGGCAGCCAAGGTGAAAGAGTTACACACATGGAAAAGATTTCATTGCATCCTCCCAAAGCCATGAAATACCAACTTGTGTGCCTCAGTAGGAGATTTTCCAGCTCTCCTTTCTTTCCAAGCTAACCTTCCCTTTTGGCAGGCGTTCCCTGCTGTCAGGTTTGCCAGCCCCTGGCCCCCCAGCAGTGCTCAGAGGGTGAGTGCTGCTGAGGGACTCTCAGCTCGGTGTCTCCCTGTGCCACCAGCACTGTCAAAGTGCCTCACCCCAATCCCTGCCCAGGGCTCTCCAAGCTGGGGCTGTTCCTTTGAAAATGCAGCTGGCCTTGGTTAGCACCCAGTGGGCTCCTTGCCAGCCCAGTTACAAAATGTTTTTGGCTTCCTCTGCCCCCTTTCTCTCCCCTCCACCTGCCCCGCTCGTTGCTCTCTCTGTGGTTCCCCTTCCACCTCTGAGATTCCTCTGCCTTCAGAATTCCTGTCTGAGGACTCTCCTCACTCCAACCCCATGAAATCCCCCCTGTCAGGAAAATGAATCCCCAAACCCCAGAGGTTTATGTCCAAAAAGGAGACACAGGAAGA
>VYXF01005530.1:132605-148399 GCA_013397295.1 Polioptila caerulea | reverse complement strand
ACAGTTTGTTTGTAAGGCAAATCTCTTTTTTCCATTCCTCAATCAGTGGAACCCTTCCCATTGTTCCCTTGCTCCCTCAGTGCCAGTTGGATCCACCAGCAGCCCCACAGCTGCTTTGGAAACACAAATCCCCCATTGCTCTCACCTCTAGGAGCTCCACTCCAGCCAGGCTCTCTCCCTCTCACCTGGAGACTCCCCTCCAACTTCATTAATACCTTTTAAGCCTTTCCTCACTCCTCTGCCCACAAATTAAGGCTTTCTTTAGTATCTTTCCCATTATTCTCTCTCCACTGAGAAGCGAACACATTTTAACAAATCAAGAATGCATGAAAAATTCATTCATGTATTTGTACAAGTCTTTTAAGACACAATTATGAATCCTTGATTCGCCATACTCTAGAAACTGTCCAATTAATAGCAGAAATCCTAATTTGTAAAAAGCAAATTGACCTACTGTACTGCTCAAGATGGTATCTTTATTTAGAATGAGTTTAGAGAGGAATCCAGAAGGATGTTTAAAAAATAGACAATATACCATTGGGAGATGTTTTATTCATAGAGACATTGTGAGAAAAGGATTGAAAACACTGAAGATGACTTAATTATAATCTTGAAATTAATGAAACAATTATGTCTATTTCTCTAGGCAGTGTATGAACTTTTAACATGGGCTGGATCAGTACCAGGCTACAGATTTTGGGAAAAGAATTAGAAGTAACAAGATTTCAGATCTAGCTTGTTTTTGGGGTTTTTTCCCCTGTATTTATCTAGTTTGTTTGTATAAAACAGTAGGAAAAAAAATGCAACCTTTTTTACTGAGCATTCCCTGCAATTCTGGAACAGGCTGAGCTGCTCGACCTTTAGGCAGCACCACAGAAATTCAACAGAGCTCCAAGTGTGGAAATGCATTTTCCACATGAAAGGAAGAACTTGAAAATGAGGGGCAACCTCTTCCCCACCCCGGAGAGGGTGTGCAGGGAGGAAGAACAAACCCCTGCATCCATCCCTGCCTGTGAGGGGACAAACCCCAGCAGCTCTGACCTGGCACAGGAGGAATAATTTGATATAAAGGAGTGGCCAGAGCTGAAGCAGTTCAGTGAAGGTGGTCAAAGGGAATACACGTACACACAAAAAAAGGCAATTTGTATGACTAAAAAAATAAAATGTATGGTAAAAATAATATATCCATACATATGGTTTGTTTTCCCTTTGTTCATTTTCTGCTTATTTACTGCTGAATGCTGCTCTGATGAAAATGAACCAGTGAGTTAAATCCAAGTTTTCCCAGTCAGAGTGTGGAGCCCAATGAACACACAGTGGCAGCTCCTGTAAGAGGAGTGCAGGGGATGTAACACAGCTCTTGGGTTTTGTCTGATCTGTGCTGGACTCTTAAAAAGAAAAATTTGGGTTGTTAAGGAACAGCAATTGTCTGAAGATCTCTGCCTAACTCGTTTTAACATTTGTATCACTGTGATGCTAAAACTTATTATTATAAATATATTTCTGTAACTGTTTGATGAAACAATAAATAATTATTCTGTGCAGAATAAGCCATGATCCCAGTACAAGGATGCAATGTAAGGGAACACAGGACTGGCCCTGACAGAGGAAGGAGCTCTGGTTAATCCCTGCTCAAATGGCCTCCCCATCATTACTCTGCTTCTGCTCTTGGCCAAGGAAAGAAAGGGAAAGAAAAGGGAAAAAACAATAAAGCATTCCTTCAAAACTTCAACATTTGAGTCTGTCATGCCTTATGGAAATGCAGAATTATTTTTTTTCTTCACCAAGATCTCCAAAAGTTTATACATGGTTTCAAAGCAGAGAATGTATGGGGCTGTTTGTTTACTGACTTCTGCTGTATATCAGACATTTGGGACATTTTTATTGCAATTTTGGCCTAAGATAACTGACCTGGAACAACTAATTAATTATTCCATCCTTTAGTTTGCCCATCTAAAAGAAATATATTATCACCTGAACAGCCTTGGGAGGTGACTTTGATATTTTTTAATAGAAGTGCAAATTCACATTGCAGGTTTACAAATTGCAATGCATTTCAAACAACTGGAATTTAAATAAGTCCTCTTTGATCGTCCAGAGAGAATTCTGGAGGTTCTCAATTCCTGTTCTTAAAACTAGATTTTCATATTTAAAGAATATCAGCTTACTCCCATTATAATGTGAAACGTCTTCTGTCTTTATTATTTGTAAACAAGCAATTTCTTTATTAAGGGGAAAATCACTCTCCTGATGCTTGAGGCATGTGGTAACATTGCAGATGAGTTTTGTTTGTCTTCTATTCATGTTAGGATTTATAACCAAGCAAGACACAGCTTCACTTTTTTTAAAAAAACTCATGGTATCATATAGGAAACGATTTCAGCAATTCTCAAGATGATTCCTCACTTATTACTTTGCAGAGGGAAAACAAACAAGAACCACAATACACCAGCTGGGCTAAAATCTCTTCAGCTTTTACTCTGACCCAGATGCAATTTCTTTTTAAATGGGGTGGAAAAAACCCACGCAATTCGTGGAGTTACCTAAGTATTAGAAACATAAGTAAATAAAAGGTTTCAGCTATTAGATTTGTGCCTCAGATGGGTTTTCCAAATTAATATGCCTTAAAACCATGTTTGAAATAGCAACATACACCTGGCATAGTGAAAAAAACACCTCTTTTTAAACAGAGAGGCAATGAAGTGGAAATAAAATGTAAGGTCAGTACAGTATTTTGTACTGAGTCACTTCCATGGCCAAGGATATTGAAATTGCTTGACGTGCCCTGGTCCTCAAAGCAACTCTGATCCTTGGTAATCAGTGCAGGAAGTCCATCTGCCCAAGAGGAAAGAGAAGGTGCAAACCAAAGGGAAGGAGCAGCCCCTGCCTCTTATTATCCTTGTAAAAAAATCTGCTTTAATTGCAGTGAGGTGATGTCAGCTGGCCCTGAGCAGACAAGGTAAGGGCACTCTGCATTTCCCAGAGCCTGGGGGCTGCCAGCACTGCAGGGCAGCCAGAGCCCAGCACAGCACACGGCTGCTTCTCCTCAAACCTGGCCCAGAAAGGGGCTGGGCACTGTGCTGGGTGCCCACGGGCTCCTGATTTACACGGGCAGACCCCAGGACCCGAGCCAGGCAGACCTGGAGGGCTGGAACTGCAATGTCCACAACGGGACGGGGTGGCTGGAGTCAGCCTTGGGGCTTCTACTCCTTTAGAGTTACCAGGCTCCCGTGACAAGGGGATGGAAATGGAACTTTCAGCCACTGCAAAAGCAGCTGCCTGAGATTTCCTGGTTACAGTGCATT
The DNA here is from genome assembly GCA_013397295.1 of Polioptila caerulea. Lineage (NCBI taxonomy): Eukaryota > Metazoa > Chordata > Aves > Passeriformes > Certhiidae > Polioptila > Polioptila caerulea. The sequence goes on along the minus strand of VYXF01005530.1, from coordinate 145,094 downwards.
TTAAAAACTTTTCAGCCAGTTGGAGATTGCCAAACCTATTTGCTTTAGCCAATTACTAAAGGCTTATGTACACTCTCTTCTAACAAAGCTTTCTTGTACTGCTCTGGGACAATGGGTGATCGTTCATTATTAACCAGACATATTTCAGCTATCTTAGTTCTAATCATTTCTCGGCCTTGCACATAGCTCCATTATTTTCTGATTATATTTGCTTACTATAACTTTCTTACATTTCTGAGATTTGCTTTCCCACAGCTTCCTAAGAGTTTCATGGCTTTTCTATTTCCCATTCTGGAGAACAATTCAATATTCATGAAATATTCAGGACAGCATTCATGACATCACTCCTGTGCTCCTGACCCATCTCCTCTCTTTCATTCACCCACCACATCAGCAGAAAACACACCCAGGTGAGAGAAGTTAAAAACTGAAAGAGTGCATCTCCATGTTAAAAATTCCATCCTTTTTAAAAGGCATCATCCTCATCCCATCCCATGCACTGAGGCCAGCTGCAGATTGCAGAGATCTCACACAGACCCTGAGTGAGGCTCCAAGCCCTGCCAGAGGTGTGCAGGGATGCCTGGCAGGAAAAATGAGGCCTTTAGAACCAGGGAGAAAAGTTTTGTCTGTTTTGGTGTGTGATCATTTTCACTAAAAATGTTTTTCCAAAGCCACCTCGTCTTTCATTTTTAATGATATTCCTGCAAAGTCCCAGCAGTGGAGCGAGGGCTGGGTTTTGCACAAGAGCCAGGAGAAGTTAATGTGTTTTAAAGCAGTTTTGGAGCAGGGTTTCATTGGAGAGCTAATTACAGAGAGCTGAGAGTTCCTCCAGTTGAAAAGTTACCTAATCCCTCATGGAAGAGCTGTGGGTGCTGACTTTCTTACCTTCTTTCTAAAGTGCAAGCTGTTAAAAATGCTAATTGTCTGGATTCACAAAATTCTCTCTTCAAAGAGAAATAACACTGTTTTGAAAGGCAGCTTTTGAATACGATTTTGATTCTAAAGCAGCCTATTTAGAGAAAATGGGATCCATAAATGTCAACACCACCTGTAGTCTGCTTGATAATGTGCCTGCTTTCTGACAACAGCATTGATAAGCCACAGGCACACTAGAACAAACATCTCTTACTTTATCTGCTAGATAAAACTTGAAGGGGGTGCTGGTTACCAGGAAACTTTCTGTTCCTAATTTGTTTCAACAGAAATCTGCAAATGCAAGTTCAAGCATCAAACAATGCCAAGGCAAATTCTGTGGATTAGCATTTTCCCTGAAGAAGGCAGGGAGGTCACGAGCCTCCTTGGGTTTGGGGACAATCTCTGTACAACAGTGCAAAAACCAGGGAATTTAGAGGCAAACTGTCTCTGGAGCCTGGTGTGACCACGAGCAAAAGCTGTGTGACACATTAAATGAGGAATAAACATTCCTACAATGCAAAACCCAATCTTCTGCCTTCGACTTACAGAAAAGACACGACAGAAAAAGCCTTCAGGCAGGCAGGACACCTCAGCAGGTTATGAAATAAATGCACTGAGATAGTATTTTACATGAAACTACTGTTTATAGGTTATGGTTATTCCAATTACGAAGAATGAAATTTTGGTATTGTGATAAGCACAGCTAAAAGAACAAAGGAGGAATAGCTATAGCTAGCAAATTTATTTTTTTTTGTCTGCTGGAAGTTTCCCAGGGAAGTTTTTAATAATGGATGTCATTTTCCTACAGGAGTTTTTGCCAATATGTTATGATGACATGAAATGGTAACTTAAATCCAAAAAATAACTGAATACTTTTAAAAAGCACCCATAAAGTTGTAAAAAGTTTTGCATTCTTTTTATAAATGAGTGGTGATCTTAACAATAGAAGGTATTAAAATGTGATATTTGCATGAATTTTTTAAAATATTATTTGTTTCTTATTTTAATTAACCTGATTTTAACAATAGAAAGGTATTAGAATGTGATATTCTAGTGAACCTTCTTTTTATATTATTTGTTTCTTATTTTGATTGCCAGGTTATTTTTACAAAGAGAAAATGGCAGAGGGAATGAGAAAGGAAATCTGAAGTCAAGCAGCATCACAGTCCTCTCTGAAATATTCACTGGTACTTGGACAGGACAATTTCAACGTTGTTTTGCATTAAAATCATTTAAAGGGAGGGAAAAGGGAAAAGAAAACACACAGATCATGGGAGTTACCATCCAAAAAGTGAGGCCAGTGACCCTTTTAGATCCAGGTCTCCCCAACAATGGCCAGGGCAGAGGACACACAAAGAACCACCCTCACCACCTCAAACTGGAAATCGCCCCAAAGCTGCTTTGTTTCCCTTTCCCCCACTCCTCCTCGACAAGAGTCAATAAATCTCAGGCAGGCAAAGCCTGATCATTCAGGGAGATCTTTCTGTCGATTCCTCTGTGGTTGCAGGGGTTGAGTGAGGGAGATCTAACATCCAATTTAAGGCTTCCCCACACCAGTTCAAGATCGTTTCCCACAGTATGTTAAATGTACTGCCCAATTCAATTTCAAATAAAATCAAGGCAAAGGGCTTCAAAACCACTTCAGACAGATTATTGCAAACTCTAGTATGTTTTATTGGTTCTAAGTAAAAGGCTTTCTTTCATTAGCTTAATTTAATTCCCTCAGTGAGTTGCTATTCTTTTGAAACTACCAAAATACTCACAATTACTCCGTGGTGGTTATAAAAGAGCCTTTGAATATGTACTGAGATTTCCTTCCAGTTAGCCAGCCTCTTAAAAATCCAGGCCAAACTCTCTGGTACTGTAAATCAACACTGCCAAATGGAAATTAATGACAGCAAGCATGAACTTGGCCCACTGCAAGAACCCAGGAGGAGGTGGGATGGAAAACGTGGACTGAACAGCAAACACCAGCACTGAGCCTGTCCCAGGCATTTTATTAACAAAGGACAACATGGGATGGAAATTCAGTTCTGTATGAAAAAAAAATCACCTGGGGAATATTTATGAATTTCCTTGGGTCACTCACATTCATACATGGGATTTTTTTCCTCCCCTTTCTCCATGCAATTAAAGTGGTGGCTGTTCCAGACAAGTACTCAAAGGTGAACTATTGCTGAACTTTAGGCTTTTACAACCTGCTTTCACTAATCTCAGAGATGAAAACCACTAGAAATAATTTCTTCACACATTTATTTTATCTTCTCTTTCAATTAGCAGAGGTGCCAACACTCTGCATGCACTGACTGAGCTGCCTTTTACCTTTTTACTTAATAAAAGAATGGTAAGATTCTCTGGAGCCTTGAAACATGCATGAAATGAGACACAACTTGGACATGAGTGAAATTGTCTTCATTTGGTCGTGGTTGTTCTTTTCTAAATGAGCCTTTGATGTGGTTTTTTTTTTTAATAATCATCACATGCACTCATTAACAGTATTGATTTAACCACAAATGAACCCAAACTCTTAATAAACAGCTACTGAACAGGCAGAGCAGATGCAATAGAAACAAAGTCTTCCCCTGACCAAAACTGCCCTATTTATAGGAGCTAGGTGCCCAAAATCTTCATCAGTTGTAGGCACAGCAGGAAAATTCAACCTGTATCATTTGCTTTGAGACTACTATAAAGGCCATAAAATGGTGGCTGAAAAAAGAGGGAATTCTTGATTTAGATAAAGGAAATGAAGGCATTTGCCTGGAGAGTTCTGCAGTCTGCGACACGTATATCTAGAATTGAAATTGTGTCAGTACAGTGCACCTGGAATCCTGCAGAAATAATTACTCTCTTGAATTCTACAGAAATGCCAGAAACATGCTAAGATTGATACATTTTTTTGTCTGAAGTTTCCCACATAATTCTCTTGTAGAATCCCTAAATAAAACTGGACAAGGTTGTTTACACTTTTTTTGTAACCTAATTTTCCATGGAAATGGTTGCTTTACCTTCTAACTTGAATTTTGCATAACATCAATCTCTTCCCTCCTTCTGATATTCCCTCTGAGACAAAAGTCAGAGGGCAAAAAAGGGAAATAACTTCTCAATCTTCCTTAGCTGAAAGGTCCTGCCAGGACATGGATGAGCAAAGATTGCCTTCCTCAGCATGAAGAACAGACAGATGCTCAAGACAGAGATTTCAGCCTGGCTCAGAAATGAGGCTGTGACATTGCTTCAGCTGCCAGTGCCTCAGAGCAGGGGGGTCTGATCCTCACCTCAGGTTTTGGGTTAGGATACAATTTTCCATGGTTTTGACACCAAAACGTGTTGGTGTTTGCAAAATCCCATAATTGAGTTTATCGATTCCTCGAACAAATCATTGACTGCCTTGCACCTGAACCATCTTCTAAAGACTGGAGGAAAAGCTTATTTTGAAGCTCCTTTCTTCTGGTGTCACTTGCAGGAAGCTGATTTGTTCCTCATGCAGAAAGCTCATTCAAAAAACATGCTGCTGCCTAAGAAAATCTGTAACTAATGAAAAAACCCTTCAACACGCCTGGTCAAACTAGGAATTTACTGCCTTTGGTGGTAAATCCACAAAGACAATGCAAAATAGATCTGACTTCTCTCACTGAAGAACACTCCCAAAGTACCAGAGAGGCTGACAGCACGGCCAACTTCTCTTTGAATTGTGAGAGTCAAACAAGAAAGATCACATTCAGTAGTTAAAAGCATTTTTCCACTTAGTCATATATTTATATGACACTTCAGATAGAAAGCAGGCCTCTCAACATTCTAGATAAGAATATCTCAGGAGAATGAATATATTTTCAGCTTCCATCTGTGATGTCATTACAGCTCCAATCTGTTCAAAAGCAGAAAGTCAGGCCCAAGTGAAAGTGAAATCTGATTTTCATACACCTTGGCAATAGTTGCCCAGATTTCTAATTTAATAAGGCTTTGGGTCAGCTATAAATGCTGCATTCTGTAATTGTCAGGCTCGTTGCCTGCATGATGAACCACGAGTCAGGTTTCAAATATTTGCTGCTGTAAGTTCTTCAGAAATGGGGGTTTGCCCAAGTCCAGTTCTGATTAGAAAAAAAATCATTTAAATTGCACAAAGTCCCCAAAGGGCAGAGATGAAACTCCCAGCCCTGGTGCAGAAGGGTCTGGGTCCAGCAAACAAGAGATTCCAGTCCACACAACGTCAGGCTTGGCCTGGCAAACTCTGTTCTGGTTCCCTTTTCCAGAACTTTCAGGCACAGCCCACTTGCCCTGGGCTGTTCCTACCTTGAACAACTAAGGACAACAAAGATTGCTCCTTCAAGAGAAGATTTGGGTGAATTTTCACTGTGCCCCTCCCTCCATTCTCTCCCAAAGCTTCAATTTCCTCCTCTACAACTTTTTGGATAAAATAAACGTTAGTGGATTTCTTATAGAAATGTCAAAGGAAAGGTTAAGTTGTTCCTGTCTCCACCAGAATTATTTTTTTCCTCCTTTCATATTTTTTCTGTGGTACGAAATAAAGAAGCAGATCATTTGAAATAGTACTGGATGACAAATAAAAGAGTTTTATATTAACTCCGGGGAATCTGAAGTTAGATCATGTACAAAACCCCTAACAGTTGACACTAGAATTTTCTCCTTATCTATCTGATTTCTGACATTCAAGAATGTGGCCTTCAAAATTAATTTCCTTTTGAGCCCGATTTTTTTCTGTTCCTTCTTGTTTAACAGTTATTAACTATCTCATAAGCACACACTGCACATCAAAGTGGAGCACTACCAGAACACAGACCTTTATTTTTCTCCATTTGTTCTACTCTGTATTTTCATCTCATCTGATGCATAGGCTGCCAGGTGATGTTTAAACAAAATTCTTTCAAGCTAATAATTTTTTTTCCGTATGTATTTTAAACCAGCACCTGTTATCTCTCCAACTCCTGCTGTTTGCTGCACCTTCTGTGATTTCACAGCAGCTGACTGGAGAGGAGTTTGCCATTCCTGAGCTTCCAAAGCAATACTCGCCCTGCTCATTCCATTTAATTGCACCTCATGGGTGAGGGAAGGAGCTGGAGAATTTGGGGAGCAGGGAATGGCATCTTTGGTGATGTTGCTACTCTCAGGCAGCTTTCTGGGGTGGATGGGGTCTGTTTGTTTGATATGCTGAATCAAGACAACACAAACCAAGTTGTGATGAATTACAGCAACCTCCTGTCATGAGACTGGACAAACAACCCCTGGAAGGGCAATTCTCTCCCTGCACAGCTGAGGCAGAAGCACTGAGGACATTTCGGGTGTCTGTCAGTGCCTGTAACCACCCACTTCCCATTAATTTTTAGGAGGGTTTAAATACTTCCAGTTCCCTCCTGAAATGCAATTCCAATAGCAAAACTAGAGGCAAATAAGAGGGATGAAAATGTAACCAGCCCAAACCACCTTTTGAGTTTCCTAAATTACCAAGAATTCAGATCCAAACTCATGATTTAGTGACACGGGCTATGACTAAAATACACATATTACGGTCAGAGGATTATGAAAATGAATCAGCCTAGTACCAAGTAGCTTTAAAAATTAGGATATCAAAGGGAGTTTAGCTCTAAGTGCCCCTGGCAGCAAAGGGGGGGACAGTTTGCTTTTTAGGCTTTTGATTTTCCTACCAAGGAAATGATTTGCCTCTAAGCTGGATGAAAGAAGCAGGTACACGACTTTGAACCAGGTGCCTGAACACGTCCTCAGCTCAGGAGATGCTCACTTCTCTCCTAAATTCACCCATCCAGGCATTCCAGTGTCATTTTTGCCCAGGCTTTGTTCACAGGGATCCTGGCAGTCACACCTGCAGGAGCAGGAGCTTTTTATTTGTACCCATAAGGACTAATGACAACAATGCTCTTAATTTTCACACTTCAAACCCTGAGTCTCTTCCATCAGAAGTTTACAACGCACTCCATCACCTCCGCTTCTTTCCAGGCCTGGTGAACCCAGAAGAGAACAGTTTTGTTTTTATGGGCTGGATAAAAGTGAAGAAACACCACAAAGAAAATGCAGGGGTATTAAACCCCAAAGTGAGTAACCATTAACAACATTTAGCCTCGAGAGAAGTGTCAAAGGCACCAAGTCCTAACCCTCTCCTGCCTTCTTTTCCCCTCTTTAATGCTTCAGCCTTTACTCTCCACCACCCTTGCAAAGCTCAGCAGTTGAAGGCAGAACTCCAGGACTCCTTTCCCTCCCCAAAGAGCAGGGAGCTCCTGGAACAGGGGGGTTGGCCCAGGTGGGCTCCAGGGCTCCCTTCCAACCTGAACCTGCTGGGATTTTGTGAGGGGAACCTTTTCCTGGGGCTCCTGGAAAAGCTGAGGTGCAGCCTGCACACAAGTCAAATTCTAAGCTTAACATTCCCCTCATAAAAAGCTGATGCAGCCACTAAATCACTGAATTGCCCCAAAATGAGTGTCCAAGGCCCTGAGGAGGGGGAACAAAGCACACAGTGAACCTAAACCTCCAGAGCTTTCCTGGTTTGCTCACCTATACCTTTAAACCTTGCCCATATCCAGAGCCACCAGGGCAAGAAAGCCAGCTGTTGGCAAAATAATTTCCAAGGAATTACAAACAAAATGGAAGGAAGAGCCTTTCCATCTGCAATCTTAAAAAAACCAACTTCATTTTAACTCTTGGAAGTCACAGAGGCAAACTGGCTCTTGATTGAAGCAGCAGAAGGGCATCACACCCAGAAAACTCCAGGAGCATTTCAGTGCCCCCTGACAGACTGTGCTGCCCACCCCACCCCAAAATTCCTCTGGCCACCCCATTCTGTAAGGAAGAGGGTTGGGATCAGGCAGGACAGAAAGAAAAACACCTCAAGAGTTTTCTTAGGATGGGGCTCAGCACCACAAACCCACAAGTTTTGCAAGAGAGCAAATTAGGAAGAAAGTTAATAAGGTTCTTTTCCTCCCCCCAATTTCACATTTATTAGCTGCATTGCAGTAATGCCCATGTCTATCAGCCACACTAAAACCCTGTTGTAGTAGCCACTGTTAAATATTTATGGGCACTACCCAAGGATTAAAACACTTGAAAAATTACAATAACTTACCCCTTTCTCAGGTACAAGCTTTGAAAGCTGAATTTTAAACATAAGAGCACTTTCAGCTACTTGAATAACAGACAGAGAAGTGAAAAGCACCATAACCCAGATGAAAGATGCATTGCTTGTCAGTACCACTGGATTTTTTTTTTTTAATCCCTACAACTTTTCCTACCTCTCTCTAGGAAATAGAAGAGAAAAGGTGCATGCTAAGGGGCTAAGAGACACTTCATCTTGCCTTCCCACTCATAATCTGAAGATGACTGTCAAAGGATTTTTAATTTCCTGTGCTAGGGAGATCAGGTTAATCTCCAGTGAGAGGTGTTAACAAAATCCTGTAAGCAGAGCTAAGTTCTGTGCACAGAAACCTAAACCCATTGGCACCCATCAGTAGTAATTACTCCTATGCCCAAATAAACCTTTTTATATGACAATCACTACAAATATTAGCTCTAAGTCTGAAGTGCATGTGTGGTTACTGAGCTAAGAGTGTTATGTATTTACAGTTTGCTCCAGACAGGTAACAAGACCTTTGCTTTTAGAAACTTCTGGGTTCTTCCAGCATCTAAATCCATCTGTAATATGCAAGAATTCTTGAGATGAAAGCCACTTTTACCAGAATACCTAAAAATTATTAGCATGAAGATCACTAATCAGATCCAGTGAAGGCTTTACACATCTCCCTACCTAGGCAACACTCACTCTTGAATTTATTTACACTTGTGCAGACTAAAGCAGCACCTCAGAGGCTGCTGAACCCTCCAAATGTGCTACCTGTAGCCATTAAGAGACAGATTTCAAAGCTGATAATACCACAGGAACTTCTAGCTCAGTATTTGCTAATAAGCACATTTTCCAGCCTACATGTTACCTGCTTGTGGCACTCTACTGCCTGAAAACATTCACCCTGGAGATGTTTGCCAATTTAGTTTTCTGTTTGAACACTTATTCAGAAGTCTTCCCTTTGCCTTGATGTCTCAAGCAACAAGTTTACTCTGAATAGTCTCCAAGTCAAAAGGAGTAATAGAAGAAAATCATGCACCATGTAGAGGGAAACACAGAATTTTTGGGAATTTTCTCCTGTCGCTAATGTATTCCAAATATTCCTCTTGAACAGAGTACCACAGAACCCTGAGTAGAAGGGTATCAGGGCCCCCAAAGTCCATTTCCAACTCAGCATTAGTCTCATTATTGTACTGGGTCTGACACATGGATTAAAGAAAGTGTGTTTGTTACAGCATTCATGGGGTTTAGGAGGGAAATCTCACATTTGTAACCTTCTTTTATGTGCTGGTGGGCACTGCAGAGTGACCTAAGAGTGCCCCTCAGCCATACCTAATCCAAAGATAAACTCCAAGATCACATTCAGGGCTGTCAAATGACCAATGGACACTGAACCCACAAGTGGAGACCTGTGAATGCTGCAGAGTGGGGATCACATCCTGAGCACCACCATTTTCCAGACCCCACATCCCAGCAAATTTAGCAGGGGTAATTTGAGAGCCAGAAAAGTTTCTGTGCTGACATTCATAAAGAGCCAATGCTGGGGTCTTTGTGCAGGTTCTCAAGAGAGAAAATTCTCCAATCCTTTCAGTGACAGGGAGAGGATTCCCACTGAGCTGGGGCCCAACCAGAGCAGGACTCAGTTTGCTGTCACAGCACACACAGCTGCTCCAGGAAAGGTGCACTAAGGGCATTGCTTCCAATCCATGGCATCCTTCCCTGGGGCCTTGCAGTGGTGCCCACAGCCCCCTGCACCACCAATGTCTGCAGTGCCAGCAGCCAGAGGAGCTGAGGTGTGATGGGGCAATGGCAGCAGGCTCACACCAGAGCTTCAACAAAGCTCTTCTCTGTTTCCAGCATCTCAACCACTCCAAAGAAACCCCTCCTGTGTGAAACTCACTGTATAAAATCCAATATTCTCTGACTTTCAGCCACCATTTCCACATTCACCACTGCTGCCTGGCTCTGTATCACCCCCATGGGAATCCCAGGATCCATCCTGGGACAGATCTGGCTCCTGCAGTGCTGTGCAACCATTCCTGGCACTGGCAACTCCCACTCTGCCCTGGCAGCAGCAAGGAGATTGAGCCTGTGGATTACTAAAGGATGGGATTTTGGCTCGAATCTTCCATCTCTCTGTGGGAAGGCTTCATGCTCACCTGGCTGCTCAGTTTTTGAGATTTAATGTTTTCTAGTAGCCTCTCTATTCCACTCCTCTGCAAAACAAGCTACAAGAGAGTGGGGAAAATTATTTATTGGGCTGCTGAGAGGAAGTTGATTTTCTCTTAGAGCATTTATCAAATTCTTTCAAGTCTCTGTGGTTCAACATATTTAGCTACATCAAAGCCAAAGCATACACTTTTGAGCTATTCATTTTCTGTTAAAATCCACATTCTTGGATGCTGAAATGTTTACTGCACTTTTTCCAAGCTTTGGTCTATTGGCTGTATCAGTACCAAAACTATTTTGGATGACTGCAGTCTGCAAGAATCTTTATTGAAATACTGTACTAAGGGAGCAGGTTCATTGTTTACACTGGGAAGATTAAATTAGGGCTAAACATTCACAGGAAAGTTCTTTTTATTCCTTCTAGCCCTGCAGCCATATTCTCAGTCACACATCACCTCTCAAAACCTGAATTTACAACACGAAATAAAGCTGGTGTCATCTGCCACCACAGTAAAACACCAGGGTTCACACTGCACTTTTAGACAGTGGAAATGTTCCCTTCCAGGTGTCGAGGTTTCCTCACCCCAGGCCCCTAAAGCAGCAAACTGCCCCCCAGATGCCCATCCCTCTGCTCTCAGCTTGTCTCAGACATCTGAGATCCATCACCAGATGTCAAGCTGGGACCTAACAGCAGCAAAATATTGCTCAGCAGGCTGAGCATGGAACACAGACCTGCTGTAAATCTCCCCACTGCTGCTGATTACTCATTAGTGCTTCAGCTGATTAGAGAGAGCCAGAGCAGGAGCTGCTGGTGGAACCCCTGTTCCTCAGGGCTGCTGTACTCAGGTTTGACAGACACATTTCCAAAAGGCCGTGCAGGAGGTAAAAACAAACAACCGTGGGTGAAGCAGAGGATGAGAATCTCCCAGGGAAGGGTTCACCTTGAAAGCAGATCCTCCCTGTGATTCCGTCCACTCACATCTGGGATCAGCCTCTTAGCACAGATCTGACTTGAACAGTGAGAGCACTTCACCTTCCACACGCTGGCAGAAATGAGACAGTAAAAACTCTCAGAGGCTACACACAAACAGAACGAGCAGAAAGCAACTGCCCCACCTTCCTGCTCCCAGAGATTCCAGAAGTCCAAGTCACAAATTCCTGTTCTGGCTAAAACAGCCCAAAAAAAGCTCCAAGGTGCAGCCTCTGGCAGCCTGACACACGTGTGGCCAAGTGAGCACTGAGCACCTTGGAGGCTCTGCTGGCCTTGCAGGGTCCTGCTCCTGCTGTCCCTCGGGGCTGAGGGGTCCCCAGCAGCCCCTGTCCCCTCCCAGAGCCAGGCTGGTGACACACAAGGCTGATATTAACAGAGCTAATCACTAATTCACACACAGCTATCACATTTACAGCCCTGCCCCACAGTTTGGGAAGAGCCAGAACAGTTTCCACCTACTACCCCAGAAAAGTAATTCAATCGACTTCAATCCCTTTTACAAATTAGTCTTCAGCTGGCAATTTTCACTGCAGAACTATTATAACAATTTTCTAACTGATTCAGCTCAAGTAATAGCTATTCAATAACATTTTCCAAGTAAGAAGCGCACAGATTTGTCAGTTTGCATGTCTAGAAAGGTCTTTACAGGCTGTTATTGTATTTCTTACTCTGTGTATGGATTGTGTGCCACCAAAAAATCCACTTGCTTCATTTGTTTAATCACAAACCACCGTACACACCCTCCCCATCATCACTGGCAGCCAAAAACTCCCCACAGCACTGAAAATAGAGGAAATATTTGGTCCCTATGCAGGCAGTCACCTCTCATTGTGAGGGGGTAGACAGGATTTAATAACAGCTCTGGTTAAAGGAGGATTAATCCCCAGTTCCCAGGTACAATAAAAGCCTTGAATGTTCCTTCTTTGACCAAAAGGACATATCAGTCTTCCACCTAAAAATATATCAACAAGTCAGGGAGATCTGGTCACAAAGACAAAAAAAGATTATTGCAAGGCAGGCTATTGCTTTGATTTTTAATATATGATAGAAAAATATACCTCCACCAACGTGCTTCACACCACGTAATAATGGAATAACTCTTGCAGAGCCCTACAGAAAGTCCAGGAATCTGCAGGAAACCACAATTTTTACTCAAGATGCAAATTAAGAGTTAAACTGGAAAGCAATGGAATTTTAATCCATTTAGAGTTGGGGACACTCACTGACAACTGACCTCCCTTACTGGCTGCTGTGCTTGGCTCAGTCAAACAGAAGAGACAATCTGGGGGGAAAAAAAAAAAAAAAAAAAAAAAAGGGGAAATTTTTATCCCTA
>VYXF01005530.1:121239-132593 GCA_013397295.1 Polioptila caerulea | reverse complement strand
AACAGAAGAGACAATCTGGGGGGGAAAAAAAAAAAAAAAAAAATCGAGTGGAAATTTTCACTCTGAATACATAAATCAATTTTTTTCCACAATACAGGAGACCCAGATACCTTTTTCCTATATTTTTGTGGCTGCTGTACAGCTTTGGTCTACTTGTTAAAAGAAAATGGTTATAATAACTTAAGGGCATTAAACTTCTTGGTTCTCTTTTTATTAAAAACTTCTCGTCTATCATGAGAATTCTACTCACATTCTCCTAATGTGCCTGAAACATTTTTTTTTTATTGGGTTCTTATTCCAGAGGTCTTGACTTGTTCTGGTAATTTGCAAATGCTGCCAATCCCTAGCAATGCCTGTGTTGTAAAGTTGTGTATTTCTTTTATCATCAAGTTACATTACAGAAATTTAGCACCGTTCAAAACATGGGTTTAATACCTTTCAAAGGTACAACACTAACAACAATGGAGCTATGATTTTCTTTTTTAACTCTTTATTTGAATTTTAGCTGGTTAGGAAAAGTACACAAAACATTATCTAATTTGACAAAGGCCATTTATCACTGACTTTGTTCAAGAGTAGAAATAATGAATTTGTTAGGTATTATACTAATTCTTATTTTCTGTAAAAAAAGGAAAGAGTAATATTTCTTGGAATTAAAATACAGAACAGTGAAGCAACGTGATCAACAGCTCTAACTCCAAGAAATATGAATTAACAATTATCAAAAAATTTGTTAAGAAGCTGATGCAAAAAACCAGTTCCCAAGAGTTTCAGTTAAAAAATTCTGATTTCCAAATTAGATATATGCTCCATTAGGGGTTGCACGGAACTCCCACAGCTTTTGGCTCTGCACATTTTTCTGTAATGTAGAATAGAATAAATTATGTGGCAACCTGTTAGGAGCCAATGGTGGTAGAACTGTATTAAAAAAAGAGATTAAGAAAAAGATTACTGAATAAGGGTTTGGCATAAAAGGAAGGAAAAAGCCAATGAAAACAACACAAATTTAAAAAGCTTCCAAAGGAATCTGGTTTGTTACAAAGGCTTCCTCCTGTATTGAGGGGCTGTTCTGGGGTGGGGAAGGAGAGGCATTGGTTTGAGGTTTGGGGGGTTTTGTTCTCTCAAGCACAGAGGTAACCACAAATCAATGCAAGGGAAACTACAAATCACCAGAAACAGCCCCAGCAGTCCCCTCAGGCTGCCAGGCATTCTGTTTGATAAACATCTCCAGCAACAGCAGATACTGGCAAGCAGAGCTGAGAGCTCAGGGGTCAGTGCTGGGACGGGCGAGCTCAGGGGCTGCTCTCACCCCACACCTGAGCAGAGCTGGGCTGTCCCCGAGCCTGGGGAACCCAAACAGGGCACAGGGAAGGCTCTGGCACGTGGCACCTTCTCCTGAGCCTCTCCTACCCTCAGCATGGGCAGAGCCAGGGCAGGTGATGCCTTCAGCTTTAGCTTCCATAATTCCCAGACTCTGCACTGCATTGGGGTGGGACTCTGAGCTCCACACAAAGTGGCAGCAAATTCTCCTCAGCTCAGTCCCACAGAACAATCCTTTGGCAGAACCAAGGGCACAGAACAATCCTTTGCCAGCCCAGAACCAAGGGCACAGAACAATCCTTTGCCAGCCCAGAACCAAGGACACAGAACAATCCTTTGCCAGCCCAGAACCAAGGGCACAGAACAATCCTTTGCCAGCCCAGAACCAAGGACACAGAACAATCCTTTGCCAGCCCAGAACCAAGGGCACAGAACAATCCTTTGCCAGCCCAGAACCAAGGACACAGAACAATCCTTTGCCAGCCCAGAACCAAGGGCACAGAACAATCCTTTGCCAGCCCAGAACCAAGGACACAGAACAATCCTTTGCCAGCCCAGAACCAAGGGCACAGAACAATCCTTTGCCAGCCCAGAACCAAGGACACAGAACAATCCTTTGCCAGCCCAGAACCAAGGGCACAGAACAATCCTTTGCCAGCCCAGAACCAAGGACACAGAACAATCCTTTGCCAGCCCAGAACCAAGGGCACAGAACAATCCTTTGCCAGCCCAGAACCAAGGACACAGAACAATCCTTTGCCAGCCCAGAACCAAGGGCACAGAACAATCCTTTGCCAGCCCAGAACCAAGGGCACAGAACAATCCTTTGCCAGCCCAGAACCAAGGACACGCTGCAGCCTCAGCCCCAAAAGTGCAAAGAGCAGGAATTGAGGGGAGCAGCCTGGGAGGGTGGGACTGCAGAACCTGGGGCTGGAATGGGACAGTGAACCCCAATGTGGGAATGGACCAGAACTTATCAAAGTGTGAGAACTCCTGACCCAGGGTCCATCTTGGGCCCACCTTGGGTGTAGCCCTGGCCAGGCTCTTGCACTGCCCAAGGTGAATCCTTTGAAGCCTTTTAATAAATCCCTGCTTTATTCCTTTAACCCTGCCCAGCCTCTGTCCCAGGGAGCCTCTTGAGGCATCACAGGAGCTGCTGCTGGTCCCTGGGGTCCCAAACCCTGAACTTTAAATGCTGCTTGTCAGGGGCGACATAACCAAAATACACCCTAAAGTTCAGCCCCTTCTCCCATCTCTTCAAAACTCTGCTTCACCAGCTTCCAGAGACTGTTTTGCTGTTCTTGCATGGAAAGGCAAATATAACAGTCTAAAGGTCTTTTGAAGAATGGGGGGAAAAAGCCTTTTGAATATCTCTGGAGATAGCAAGAAATCCTTCTCTTCCCAAGAAAGTGCTGAATATACAATTAAATGCTAAACAGTGCTACAGACATTGTTATATTCAGAACTGTTCCATAGAGAAAAATCATCTCTTCCACAGGTCTGACAACTGCAAACTCTAATTTTATACAAGAGCTCAACATCTTTGTTAATCAAAAAGACGGACTCGTAAGATACACATATTTGTAAGTCTGAGTGAAATAAATCACGTTGCTGTTCAGAGACCTTGGTACTACTTGCCCATGATACACCACAATTCCATATGTGTAAATAGAGCACTTGCTAAATGTGTTACATTCTCTGCATCCCCTGCTTTGTTGGTTTGTCTAGATTGGAAATGATCACAGAGTTCTCAGGTTCTGTCAGAAAAACCAAACAGTTTAAGTGAGGCCTGTGCTGCCAGTTAATCTAAAGTGGCACCCCAGCTTTCATTTTGTCCAAGAAGTCAGAGACAAGGAATTATAAACTGTGTTGTGATTTCAATTACTAATTTATAATTATACTTGGAAGTAGATGTAAGCCCTTTACCCTTTCACATTTGTAGAAGTTTCTTATTTATCCTTTTAAAAACCAGATACATATAAGTCATCCAAGTGGTGAGAACAGAAATACAAGGTCAAACCAAAGATCCCTCCAGTCCAACACTCCAGCAGCTGCCAACAGCAGATGACTGAGGAAGCTTGTGAGAACATGAGAAGGATGTTCCCAGGGATAGAGTGCACACAGTGTTCTGTGGGAATGTTCTACAATCCAAAGACTCAGGGGTCAAGAACTTCTTGAAGAGAATATTTTTTTTTTTTAATACAGTAAGCCTTAATAACTTGAATTTGTTACCTCCTTGTCCAATTGCTTTTGAACCCACACAGATTTTATTATCTTCACACAATGCATTGGATCAACAACTTCCACAGCTTAACTTCATGCTGGGTGAGGAGCTGTGTGCTTTAATCGTACTGAGCCAACCCCTTGCTGGGTTTGATAGCTCTTAATTCTCATATGGAAGGGACAACTCCCTCCTGCTCTCTTTCTCCTGCTAGTTCATACTTCCCCTCTGTTTTCTTTTTCTCAGCCTAAAAGCTCCTAGCATGAGTTATTTAAAAACAGTACTTCCCTTCTGGTGATTTTTTGTGCAATTCTACTACACCCCAAGACAAAGACCAAATCAACATGAGGTGCCCATGAAGGACACAAAATCATGTTCTTTATTTTCCACTCTCTATCAATTTCCTAACATTCTTTCTGTCTGGATTTTAACCACTGTCATCCAGTATCTCCATAAGCCTTGAGAAATATCAAGACCTTGTTTCAGAACCTGTGATTTTGTTTCCAGGGCTGTCCAGGATGCCTGGAATGAATGTGGGGGAAACCATGACATTTTTACTCAGGCACACACTTTGTACATCATTATCTATCAGAATTCAAATGTGCTTTGCTTGTGTGTTTGCCAGCATGTCACAGTAAATACTTTCATCATCCTTTGTCTTCCTGGAAGAGTAATTCAGCTCTGAATGAAACACAGCACTAACAGAAGCAGTTTTTCTTTACTCGTGGTTTTACATCTGTGTGAAAATGGTTCCCCAGCCAGCCCAGCCAATGCTGAACTGCACAAGCAGAAATCAGAGTGAGCTTCTACCAGGGCTGGACTGCAGCATCTCCCTTGTGTATCAAACAGGCCCCTCTAATGGACAGCTCAATTCCATAAAAGATACAGACATTTTGAATGCATGCATGGCAAGTTACGTAATCCTGAAAAAAAATTTGGTAAAACAACATCTAAGTCTTCTACATTCAATTGTTTGCAGTTTTGGACAGGCTTGAAGTCCTCCAAAACTTGCTTTGACCTTGGCAGGGTAGCTCTGCAGGGTTAATTATAGGCAATAACATGAACTAGATTTTGTACACTGGGTTATTTAAGTGTACACTAATATTTAACATCTAAAATAGATGTTGAAACGTATTTTGGCCAATAACTGCATCAAACTCAATAGAATCCGATGCCAAATTTGACTGGCATCAGTTAACAACCCCCTGCTTTTCAGACAGAGAAAATATCAACAAATGCAAATGCTTTATTTTATTTTCATCCCATAAAGAGTCATTTTATAGTGTCTATTAAGCATTAAAAGTAAACACAATCACAACTCTGGAATTTCCAGAAACATGCAGAACTCATTTAGGCAGCTCCTGAGCAGAGAAAGTGCCATATTACCAAGCACTTCACATTTTTATGTATTCCTTTGGGAATTTTCTGTACCGGCTTCTGTTATCAGAGTGGCAATTCCCATCTTTTGTTTTGTGTCTAACAACCTGCCAGGATAATTAAACTCACAACTCAGCACGTCTCAGTGCCTGCAGAATCTTCTGGACAGACATCAGAAGACTGGCATGGAAGCAACTCGTGTCTCTTTAACGAGGAGGAGAAAATCTCCAGCACCAGATGTCCAGTTAATCCAGCCTCAAAGGCAGAAACAAAATCAGCCACAAAAAAAATAAAGCCAAGCAGAAAAGAGCACATGTCCCCCTGCCCCAGAAAAGGAGAAGGTCTGATGAGCAGATCCATCTATTTTATTTGACCTGACCAAGTGCCAAGTGCAAATCCTCAACAAAAATGCCAGAGGAAGCCTCTGCAGCCTCTATTTCCAGCCCCTTGGACCAGAAGTGACCCCCAGCTCATGACAAAGATGCCCAAGCAGCCACACAACCCTTGAAGAACTCCACTGCTATTTCACCACATCCCCAGCTAATGACAGAGCTTTCCAGAATTACACCCGCACAAGTGACAGAGCTTTCCAGAATTACACCCGCACTAATGACAGAGGTTTCCAGAATTACACCCGCACAAGTGACAGAGCTTTCCAGAATTACACCTGCACTAATGACAGAGGTTTCCAGAATTACACCTGCACTAATGACAGAGCTTTCCAGAATTACACCTGCACTAATGACAGAGCTTTCCAGAATTACACCTGCACTAATGACAGAGCTTTACAGAATTACACCTGCACTAATGACAGAAGTTCAGCCTGGGAAGCCCTTTAGGCTCAGGAACCCCTCGTTAGCAGGGTCAGCTAATCATGCACCTTGAGGAGTCTCCCAATCTCTCATCTTCTCTAATCTCAGGTCTACCCCTAGGCACAGGAAAACTCTTAAACCATGGCTTCCTCCCTTGCAAGGCCTATTTTGTCAAATATCCTCAGAAAATAAAAATTTGGCTGGAGAAATGGAGTTTTATATAGATAATCAGCGCAAGAGGAAGGAAACATTTGGGAGCTGTTTGGCCAGCATGTGTGTCTGTCTGTTCCACAGCCCCTTGAAGATACTCAGGAAAGAGGGGATCTATTTTCACTTCTTCTATCAGACTCATTTAAGGACTTGTTTTGACTCAGTTCTTTCACACTTAGGTCATTCTCCAGGAATAAATTGACTGGATTTTTAAGTTTTTCTTGAAGATACTTGTTCAAAGTGTTTTGTTCTGCATAATCACCCGTAGTCATCAGCTAAGAATTAGCCCAGGTGAGCCCTTGAGCTTCTCCTTGGCACTTCAGAGTGCTTATGTTAGGTAGATCCCACTCAGATTACATTGGCTTTTGCAAATTACACACGTGGAACTCAACATTTACTAGGTATTTCATAGAAATATTTCTTAATTGAAGACCAGATATTCTTCTGGCACTAACCAAAGGCACAACAACGAGGGGTCAGGCAGATTTGTCATTCACTGCTAAAAATTGAATTGCTGGGAGGATGCTCTTCATGCAGTGCAAAAAGATACTCCAGACATTTATGTTAAGTAGGTCCTTTATAAGGGGAATGAATTTTAAAGCCAGAAAACTCAACCTTGTTATAGAATCTGAGCTAGATATTAGGGAATGAAACAGAACACTAAGGAGCCTTTTTTGTGCATTTGGGTCTTCTTTTTTTAACCAGAAAAAGACTAAAGCCACTAAGAAGTTTGAGCAGCTAGATATTGATCCAAACTCTCATGCATGGTGGTGAGACAGCCTGTAGGATTGTCCTCTCCCCTATTACTGCTCAAAACTTAAAAATACTTAACACATATGCTCACAAGAACTTATGGAAGAACGAGTACTGGTGGAAACAGAAGGTCTGTTCAGGATAATCTCCTTCTGTTTGACATTGTCCAGGACCCAGCACCAAACATTAGGCATAAATAAAGTTATTATAAACTCCATTTGCACCTGCCTCCTTCTGGGATCCAAACATCCCAGTACAAACTACAGGATGTAGTGGCTGCACAAAGCTGCTGCATTTCACAGATTCTTCCCTAAACCAGGAATAACAGTTTGAATGAACAGCAAAAACCAGCTCTGGGGCCCAGCCTGGGCACCCAGGCTGATGCAGGAATTAGAGGACCTAGAACCAAGGGATCCTCAATTAGTGGCTTCCTCTCTAATGGGCACGAGGAAGTCCCAGTGTCCTCAACAGTTTAATGAATGCTTTCCTCAAGAGAAAAAAAAAAAAAGATTGCAGATTTTGCACCCAGAAAATGGGATATAGCTCTTTTCTCTAAGCTAGTATGGTGTGCCAGGAAATTCTCACTAAGAAGTTTTAAAAGCCAACAGATTCCTTATTTCAGTACTTCCAGCAAGGCATCATTATTTCTGCTGTTCTCCAGGGTAAACCTCACTTAAGCTTGGCCCATTTAATATAATAGAAGAATAACCAGAAATCAAATAGAATTTTGTCTGTGACTTGCTCAACAGTGTTAAAGTAACTCAAAAAGTTTGAGTGCTTTGGTGGCAAATTGCCATCTGCTCTAAGCGTGCCCCAAAGGCTCTGTGAAGTGATTTGAACACTGATTTTTCAGTGTTGTGAACTTCTTTTATGAGTCTTTGATCCCTTATTTCACTCACAGTGGTAGGAGACAGAACAAGGATCCTGTAAACAGCAGCACTGTCAGATCACCTGCACCTCCTCAGCAATGCCAGGGCAGAAAGAAATAAAATAACATGGAACAAATCCTCACTCCCGGCAGGAGGGAAGTTTACTTAAGAACAGTGGAAGATCAATTCTGATTACAAGAACTATGCCCCAAGTACAGCTAAAATAAAAGATAAACTAAAGTTCTCTTACACTGAGGCACACCCACTAAAGATGCATGGGTCAGCATTTGTAGAACAGTATTTTTTAAATATTTTAGGGTGAAGTTACAGCAATTTTTTTTTTCTTTCAGTCTTGAAGAGGTCTTTTTGAAGATCAAAGGATATGAAGTTAATTAATTTTGATAATCAGCTATTTTTTGCTATTTTGCCAATTTAAACAGCGTATTTTCCAAAAGGAAAAAAAAAAAAACAACAGATTTTTATATAGGAAGCATAAGAAAATCAACGAAAAAATGGTGTTTTGGTTATGAAAAGGAGAGAAGATATGAAAAGCTTGGGGTTTTTTGAGGGGCATTTTAAAATAATATGACTAATTTCAGGGAAATAGCTGGTCTTGAACACATTCCCCTCATCTCTTAAAGCAACCATAAGACATTTTCTGAACACTTGTCAGGAACTCCTGCTGGTTGCCCATTTGAAATCCTGCAGGTTCCTGCTGCATCCTTACACAGGGAGTGTCTTGAAGCTCTAATTGGAATAAAGAAGGCTTTGATTCAGTGGAGTGCTTAAGCCACCAAGTGATCATATTGTTAGATTTAACCTCTCCCACGAGATGCATCTTCTGGCGACAAAATAGAAATTGTAGCAACATTCATTATGTTGTATTCATTACTCAAACACGTTGTACAGTGGTTTAGTTGATAAAATAGCAGTGGGGATAAAAAAACCTTCATTATCAGGGCCTTCATTAGTGCACAGCTCTGTGCACTACAACATCAAGGGACTGATGCCTTTCATGTGGGTACAAACCCAGGCAGGAACTGCTTTCACACCAAACCACCACACTTATTTGGGTGTGCAGTCCATAATGTGGGGCTGCCACACATCAGGGGCCAAACCAGCCCTTGAGGGAAAAATCAGAGTGCAGATAAGGAGGTGCTGAGCCCAGTCTCAAGCATAGAACACCACTGCTTTACAAACATTTCCGCATTTCAGAGCTGTATAAATGAGTGTATTTACCAAACTTGGCCAGGAGTGTGTTCTCTTACTGGCACCTAACAGATTGAGAATTTTCCTAGGCAAGGATTATTAACAGGAAACTTCTTCTACAGAATATCTTGTAACAAACTGCTCACTGAGAGAAGTCCACTGGTGATAAAAATAACAGAGAAACATTTCTCCATGCCCTGTTTTGCATTTTAATCTTGATTGAGTCTGAGGAGTTCTGAAAACTCCACACATTGAAAACAAAATAATAGAAAAGATACCATTACTATAAATTACAGATTAATTCTTTCTGGTGCCAGAGCCTCTTGGCTTTGTCTGTACGTGCCCCATTTGCATTTGCAGCGTTTCAGTCATTTCCTCCCATCACACAATGTCCAATACCAGCACCCAAAGGGTTATTTTGTGATGGAATCCACAGGAATTATCCCAACCTGACTGCTTGGCTGAAGCAAATCTATTGATATTAAATGCTCAGTACTGGATTAAACCAAACCCACCAGCCCCATTCCAGGCCATTCTTAATTTGTGCCCAGCTGGAGCCTTCATCTCCAGCCATTTGTCTGACTGAACTGGGTGCCTTTCAAATGCATCCTTGCATCTTTTGAAACGTTGTGAAATGTTGAATTTTGTGATGTTTGCCTGCATGCTTGTTCAGTGATTATAATGACCATGGAGCTGCCTCTTGTACACTTTAAAGTCTGGCTTTGCTTTCCAAAACAATTTGTAACTTTTGTCTCCATTGAAAGTTTTCAGGAGAGGAACACTCCACTACATAAGATCAGCTATCATTAATTTTGTTCTTTTGCATTTAGTTATTTTCATTTTTATTATCTTCAAAAAGCCAGATGATACAGCTTCACACGCATCCCCACTCTGAAATGCCCATTTTCTTTTCTCCAGCAATGCTACTTGCAGTGAACAAGTAAAGTGTAAATGAGATGAGCTCACAAACAATTGAAGAAAGTTACTGCTGTGCTCAAAATATTAAAAACTTTATAGAAGGCAATAAAGGTCCTGCCAAAGCAAAAATATGCAATTCTGATAAATTACTTTGCAGAAAGTGAGAAACTATCTCGTGCATATATATATAAATATATATATATATATAAATATATATACACCTTTTGTGCAGTANATATATCTATAAATATATATACACACAGGCACAAAGATCTTGCCTGAAGCTACTTATTTCCATTGTTAACTACAAAACTTACTCTGAAAAGTAAGGAATGGTATCTGACTCAAAAAAATGCTTAGTAATTGTTAAAAATTAGGAAAATAACTCATCTAATTTAGGATATATCGCTCAATTAGTGTTGTGTTATTTTGGTGCATTATGTTTACTGTGCAGAATTTCTCCACAAGGAATCAGATTACACACTTGAGTTATCATTTTGCTTTGCTCCATGTATGTGACAGAGTTACATCATGAAGGAAAAGACAGACCCTTACAGCTCCAGGGGAAAATGAGAGCAATCAATTTAAAATAAAAATCAAGGAGGACAATATCTATTCAGAGAAGTCAATCTTTCTACTCCATTTTGACCTCATTCACAGGGATTTTGGTTTTTCTTTCAAGTTTATAATTTCAACACACCTCAAAATAGTCAGGTATTTGTAATAAACTCATTTTTAATGTGGTCATTAGTGGTTGGACCAAACCTCAGTGAAGCTCGAGGCTTCTGCAAGCAGATAAAATCTTGTGTACAAACAGAATAATCACAAATTGCAGGATTTTAGCCACATGCTCTTCAGACACTTCTATGAACTTGCATAAAAAATTTTCAGCTTTTATTAACAAGTAAAATTCCAGAGCCTTCTCACCACTCTTCAGTGCAAGAATAACATTTCCATTCTAGTTGAAACACAAAACAAAGTCGAAGTGAAGGCCAGTGAAAAATACGAGCTGCCCATGATTCAGGAAGGTAACTAAACCCTTGTAAGGAGACGAATTGAAAATAGCTCCAACATTATCACCCTCAGCTGCCCACACTGTCCCCCTGCAGGATTGCTGCCAGCCCACCAGGAACAACAATGCAGCAACAAAAGCAACAACTGGAGCAACTCTGTTGTTAATCCAACACACAACTGTGAGCTGAAGCTGGCACAGGTTGACATTAGCATCCATAAGCTATGCCCCAAATCCATTTCTTTTCCAAACAGCTCTTTAGAGAAGTTTTCAATAAAGAAGCCAACATTGCAGCAACTCTCAAATGCCAAAGGACCACACAAACTGCAGAACAAAATGCCTGCAAACCCACAAAAACTCACCCAGGAGCTCTCAGGAGAATCCAGGGGATGAGGCAGAGCCAAGGCAGGAACTGGAAATGGGTTTGAACCTGAACCCAGAGTGCCAGGGCTGGGCTGGGCTGGGCTGGGTTAAATTGGGCTGGGTTTGGTTGGGCTGAATTGGATTCAGTTAGATAGGGCTGGGCTGTGCTGGGTTGGTTTGGGCTGGGGTGGGTTAGGTTGGGCTGGATTGGGTTGGGCTGGATTGGGCTGGGCTGGATTGGGCTGGGCTGGATTGGGCTGAATTGGGTTGGGCTGGATTAGGTTAGATAG